>WBNO01003044.1:24865-47248 GCA_013400575.1 Peucedramus taeniatus | reverse complement strand
GCCTGTCCCTGGTGGCACAGCTCCCTCAGGGCCAGCTCCAGCTCCAGCCAGGCTCAGGGACGTGCTCGCTCAGATGTGCACGGCACCCACAGCTCCTGCCCGCTGCTCCTGCGGACTCGAGCTGGGGACAGTGGCACCAGGGACCCGACAGGCACAGGAGAAACCTGGAGTGTCCCAGCACAGAGCATGCCAGGGGGAATGTGCTTGTAACCCCTTTGGAACACCCTCCCCACACCTGTCTTCTCAGCCGTCTGTGCAACATGCAGAAAAAGTCTGAAACATCTGAAAACACTACCAAACACTACCAAACACTACCAAACACTACCAGAACACTACCAAAACCTACCAAAACACTACCAAACACTACCAAACACTACCAAACACTACCAAAACATTACCAAACACTACCAAATGCTACCAAACACTACCAAAACCTACCCAAACACAACCAAACACTACCAAAAGNACGCTACCAAACACTACCAACGCTACCAAAACCTACCAAAACACTACCAAGTGCTACCTAACAGTACCAGAACACAACCAAAACCTACCAAAACACTACCAAACACTACCAAACTACCAAACGCAACCAAACGCTACCAGAACACTACCAAAACCTACCAAAACACTACCAAACGCTACCAAACAGTACCAGAACACTACCAAAACACTACCAAACACTACCAGAACACTACCAAACACTACCAAACACTACCAAACATGACCAAACACTACCAAACGCTACCAAACACTAACAAAACACTGCCAAACATGACCAAACACTACCAAAATACTATCAAACACTACCAAAACCTCAGGCTTTCAGTGTCTACTTGTATCACCATCATTATGTACTGAGTAAC
Source organism: Peucedramus taeniatus (assembly GCA_013400575.1). NCBI lineage: Eukaryota > Metazoa > Chordata > Aves > Passeriformes > Fringillidae > Peucedramus > Peucedramus taeniatus. The sequence goes on along the minus strand of WBNO01003044.1, from coordinate 46,382 downwards.
AAATACAATGAGAATTGCCCATATTTGAAAAGCAATCTCTACAGACTTTTTCAAATTTAATGCAAAATATTTTACAGTAAAAACCAGGAAGTCTCTCTCCCGGATTTTCTTTGTCTTTTATTTGATGCTGTAAATACAGACACTTTGTGTTAAACCTTAGTGTTAAACCTCAGTCACTGGACTGACTGAGCAAACAAAACTGACCCAAAGCAGTGACTGCACTGCCCTGCTCTGTATGCTGCCAGTTCAGCTAGAGACAAAGATGAAGATTATATGCTTTTAAAAATTATTATTATTGCTAACAAGGAGCCAAACCTGGTATTTCCTAACAGGCTTCACTTCACTGAAATGAAGAGCAACGTGATTTATGTGATTAGATATTTTAAGCCCTTGTGCCCTTTGTACCAGTTACTGCACTGATTCCATAAAGGAATAGCAATATAAACCAAACCACCAACTCATACGAATAATTTGTAACTCATTATTCGTATGAGTTACGAATAATCTTTAAAAAAATTTCAGTGCATGCAAACTAAAATCGTAAATGAAAACATGTGCAGCACGTTTAGTTTAGCAAACATAAGAAAACATCAGGATTACTGACAAGAAATTAATTTTCCTGGAATTATACAGAATAACTGGATTATGCAGAATAATTGAATGCATGCTGCCATTTTTCATTTCTTCATGCGCACTTCAGAGCAATATTTTATTGTAATTAACTTTAGATTATGCTCAGCATTTTCTTCAAGTGGTTGCATTTCCAAAATAAAGCTACATGGACCAATCCCAAAGATGTATTTCAACTAATGTAACTTTTGTGAACTGACACTCATTAAATGGTATTGGCAAATCAATAAGGACATAAAGACCTAAAGCCTTTCTTTATGAAATAAACCAGATTATACTCTTCTAATCTAAATACTCAGTTAAGTGTACTGATAATTAAATCATATGGAAAACCTGCTTTGTTATTAAAGTCTCTTCAGAATGTCCATGCAAATTGGAGTATGTACATATATAATACATATTATTTATATTTCTACCTTTCAGAACTTTTCAATTTCAATTAAAATTCTGCATTTTTTATTGGGAATCACATTACATGCATGATAGAGATAAGTTAATTAAAGGACAATCAATTCTAAGAGATGGCCAACAATGAACCTAACCAGTTTACAAATTACCTACTGCCATTCAACCAGAGCATGCAATGTCTGTGGGCAATTACAAAAAAGCTTTAATTGATTTTTAAAATCTCAATAATACCGTACATTTTGTACATTCATAAGTACTTTGCCTGGGCTGTGAATTTTAGCATTAGAGGAACTGCTAGGACCACCCCTGCATACTCCTGCACAGTGCAGAGCCTGGATTTAAAGCTCCAAGCAAAGCTGACATGCTTTGTGCACCCCAAACCAGCCATGCCTGCATCTCAACTTGAACAAATACCCAGCTTATGTGGTGTAATGCTTTAAGATAGCAGTATTTTAAAGGAACTCATTCTTGTCTAATTACAATTAGAAGGCATTTAGCACACTCCCTTGAAGTTTGTTACAGACAGGCAGGTTCCACTGCTCTGACAGCAGACGAGAACATTATTCTCTGAAAATTTTGGCAATCTAACCGAATTGCTCAAAACCAAACAGTCACTCTCTGACTCACCTCTAATATAGCAAACAGGACTCCTTAATGCTTTTTTGCCTCAACATCCTACAAAGTCTGAATGAAAGGCTTGCTATGACCTGCTTCCACTGCCTCCTCCTTGTTCTACTGTGGGGAGGTCTGACAAGTCCCAGAGCACCAGCTGTGAGAAGCAGAAACAAGCAAAGGCTGGACCTCCAGCAAAGGCATTTTCTCACTTTGGAAATCCCAAAAAAACTGCATCATGCTAGGAAAAGAAGCTCCAGTGATTCTGTGGTGGTAGGTAGGACACTTGTAATGTGCAGGGAACTCATTTTGTGAGGCTGTCCCTGTACAACAGACATCACATGAACAGTGAGCAGAAAGCAAATGCTGGCTCACTCTTCCTGATCTGCTTGTCCTGCTGAGAGCCTGGAGATGAACAGGGCACTAGGATGGAAGTGCCCATATCTGCCAGCTGCCCAGGCATGCCAGCTCAGATTTATCCTGAAGCAGAAATCCAGTTTCGTGGTGGGGGAACTTGGAAGGATGCCACTCTCCCTGCTGCAGAAGCTCATTTCACAAACAAAACATCATCAACAGTTTAGGAAGAACCTGCTAGAAATATATTTGCCGTATTTTGCTTGGAACTGTAATTCATAATTTCCATTAATGCTTTACCTTTGGAAGTCTCAGATGAACGTCAGCTGTTGAACTGCCACAAGGGAATTCAAGGTGTTGAACCAGAAACAATACAACTGTGCTCAAAGGCTTTAGCAGCTTCAGGTGGGGGCCTAGCTTACAAAGGCAGCATTTCAGTGTGCATTCCTCACTTCTAAAAAACAAATTCAAAAAGAAAAACAAAACCAAAGGGCTCTAAAGACCATATGAAAAGTGAGTTAAGATTACTTCATTTACTAGTCCTGTCACCACTGCCTTGCTCAAGGTTTTTGCTTGCCTGTTTTTGGCCTTGCTAGTATCACCATATTACCATTGTTTTCTAGCTTTGAGCTAGAAAACGGTAAATAAAAATGTATTTTAAGCATTTCAAGAACAGCAGAGCATTGTAACATACTTCGTGAGGCTGATCCATCAATAACAAAAAGTCCACTGTACAAATAAAGCCCATGGCTCTGTAACGCGCTTCTTGATCACACGGAAGTTGATAAAAGGGAGCTTTGGTGATATGGATGGGAAGCCTCCAAACCTGCAGCTGAGGCCTGACTTTACTACAGTTTGCAAGGGCATTGACTGCAGATCTGTTCCTGCTCAGGATGATCCAATAGCTCTGACAACCCTGAAGAGGCAGACAAGTGCTCAGCCAGCCTGGAATTACAGCTGGGCTCATGAGCCAATCTGTGCTGCTGCACTGCCAGGATTACTGTGCATTTACACAGCAATTTGAGCACAACTGAATGGAAACAAATTTCTACTTTTAAACTGGAATGTGCTTTCTTACAGAAAACAGATGAATTAAAAGACCTAAAAAAAAAAAAAAAGGGTTCTTTTGAAGGAGTGCAAGGTATCAGTCAGTTTTGGTGTTAGCACACCCACAAGAACTTCTTGTCCTACAGGCTCACACCTGGATGACAAAGCAGTCACCATCTGAAAGGAATGTTTCAGTAATAGTGGAAGTGAGAAAGAAAACCTCTATATAAATAGAAGTAATAACTTGAATTTTATTTTAAAACTGAGAAGATAAAAATAGTCTGTATAAATCAAGCAAGTTGTCTCTTCATGTCACTTTTATGATGGATATTAATCTTAGTTTCTAGACAGAACTGCTGTCTGATGTAACCATGCTTATTGACTTAATGGGAAGAAATTTATATTAGTCTAGGAAGCTGTGATGAATGCAGTCTTAAAGTTCAATGACTCAAACACTTAGTAACCTCAAACATTGACCCAGATAGACAGAAACTTAAATCTTAATCCTGGAACATAAGTTTATGCTTCATTCACATTTTGTTGTCAAGGCATTTTGAATGTTCATGTGTTTTTACATCTCCCAGTGCACATAGGTGTGTGCACACACTGTGCACACAGTGCACACCATTTCCACCCCTGCCACTCCTGGGGTCAGGCTCTGCGTCCCACTGGCCCAGCTCAGGAGATGCCAGCAAGTTCTCCCAGCACAAGCACCAAGGCACATGGCTCAGCCACAGCCTGGCCTCTGCTGGGCAGCAACTGGCCCTGTACTCAAACATTTCCACTTCTTCTGGATTTGGGACTAAGAACTGATAAACAGCCTTCACGCCCAAATATGTTAATATACATGTGCTCAACAAAAAGAAACAGTCCTTAATCTGAGATCAGATAACATCACTGCAGCAAAAGCTGTTCAGCTGCTGGGATGTCAGCAATTTAATGCAGCCAACAGTTTATGGATCACGAATGGGATTTATCACACACCTGAAAACCTGTAATACTGACTCTTGCAAAGAACAAGGCTCAGGCTTTTGTGTAATTTGGTTTGGTTTAGAAAATCAGACAAAAAATAAAACAAACCATTAATGTCTTATGGCTCACACATTCAAAATTGGAGATTCCTGAATCTATTACAGGAACTATAGTGAAAACACTCAATTCCACCCCCGTAATGTCTGAACTTAGAAGACAGTAGTTAGCTGACTTATAAAATACATTTTTATAGCAACACCCATTCCATATATCAGGATAGATTCCCAGCTGAATGTATCCTGAAATATTGTTGTTAACAAAATGCACCAATCTACATGGGACCTTCATGAGAAGATGGTGCATGGAAATAGGAATGTTCCAAGTCAGAGGGAACAAGGCAACCTAGTTTAATCTGATTATTCTGAGGTTAAGGCAACATATTAATCAAGTGGACAAACAATTCTGTTAATGACATTCAAAAGGTACAGTACAATAATCAATCATTTACTATATTGCAAATGATAAAACAAGCATCCAGAAGGGTTATGCTAATTACATGTTTCAAGTCAAATGAACCCATTCCATGCTCTGTCTTGTTTAGACAAATAGAGCATTCCTGCCGTTTAATTGTATTTCAGATGTCTATACCAGTGTCTGCAGCAATACATTAGCTGCACACAGCTGCAGATGGACTGTTCCCTCCAGGACGGGAGCACCGAGACACCCGGCCCAGCCACACACACCGGCAGCGCCGGACACAGGGACACACGGACGGGAGGACACGGGGACATGAGGACACAGGGACACGGATGGGAGGACACGGGGACATGAGGACACAGGGACACAAGGACGGGAGGACATGGGGACATCAGGACACAGGGACATGGACAGGAGGACATTGGGACATGAGGACACAGGGACACGGACGGGAGGACACGGGGACATGAGGACATGCGGGCATGAGGACACAGGGACATGGACATGAGGACACGTGGACATGAGGACACGGACACAGACATGAGGACACGGGGACATGAGGACACAGGGACACAGACGGGAGGACATGGGGACATGAGGACATGCGGGCATGAGGACACAGGGACATGGACATGAGGACACGTGGACATGAGGACACGGACACAGACATGAGGACACGGGGACATGAGGACACGTGGATATGAGGACACGTGGACAGGAGGACACAGGGACATGAGGACACGGACATGGACATGAGGACACAGGGACACGAGGACACGTGGACACGCAGACATGCGGACACACGGACATGAGGAAATGAGGACACTTGGACACAGAGACACACAGACATACGGACACGCGGGCACAGGAGATGCAGACACAGGGACACACAGACATTCAGACACAGGGACATTCAGACACTCAGACACACAGACATGGACACTCGGACACGCAGACACACGTGTGGACGCTGACATGAGGACAGGGACACAGGGACACACAGACACAGGGACACTTGGACATGTGGACACACAGACACTCAGACACGCAGACGTGGACAGACGGGCACGTGGACAGACGGACACACGCCAGGCGGGGAGCTCTCGCCAGGCACCCTGGAGGGAGCCAGTGCCTGGCTGCTTGTGCTGGGGCAGCTCTGTGCCTGCACATCCCCCCTCACTTGCAGTGCCAGATTCAAGGAAAACAGGAATATTTTTGAGCAAAAACTACTAAACCTATAAAATCAGCCAAACCCACAGAGAACTGACAGCAATCAAGTATCTAAACAACCAAGTTTCTAAGTCTGTAATTTAAAAAAACCCCAAACCCAAAGATCTTCCCCCAAATCCCAATCAAAACATCCTTGCACATAAAAAAGTAGGCAAATACAAATTTCCTTAGTTTTCAAAAGGAAGTTGTTTTTAAAAAAACAAGCACAAATCATTGCTATGTGTTTTAGAACCCTAACTCCATGCCCTTTTCTGACTAGCAACAGAGGACCATTTTATTCAAAACATTTTCCAGTGAAAGCAAAAAAATGTAAGCCATAAAATGCTTACATTTCAACTTCCTACATTGCATCACCTTCCTCACTTTTAAGGACCAATCCCTTGGTTACAGGCAAGAGAAATGACCTCTGAAGGAAGCTACACTAACAAGTGCACAGATGCTATTGACTTCAATTTGCTTCCTTGGGAATTTACCTTTTTAGCAAATGAAAAAAAATTAACGCCTGGAGTCAATGGGGGTGATCTGGCCCTACTGTTCTCTAAAGTAAGAAAAATGTCCATTTTCAGAAAGAAAACCCTTGATTTTGAATTGCAATGACTCAAAGTACCCTGACTGACAGAGTATCCTGTACAGTTGCACTACTGATTATGGTTTTCCCTGATAAAAATTAAATGTAAGGCATAAGGAAAAGTAGCCTACTAGCTCAGGACAGGGAAAAAATAACTTTGCTGCTATGTATAAAAACACAAAATCGATTTTGTGCAATTTAGTATCCACACTTCATTTTGAATTTTTAAACTGTAAATTATCAAAATAGCAATACTTGTTTCCTAGCAACATTTCGATAAATTATTAGACAAATCCAAATCACTGAAATGAAATTTTTAGCCTTAAACTATTGCATATATATCCGCCTGGTCTTTTAAAACATGCTCCCTACCAGAGTGGTGACATTTTTAGTTTGGAGGTTTTACAAGGATTAGTCATCATTTTTGCTACTATATGCTGTATAATCACCCATGTAAACTCATGTCAGCTTGCTTTAAATTAACTTTAATTCAGGTTTGCCAAAGAAGAAAATCAGACTGTAACTAAATGAGGTCAAGGACTTTGAGGACCTCATCGAGTCCCACAATACCTGGATCTCTTTATGAAGTCCGTCTGCTCATCATGAGTCACGTAAATGGGTGCAAGTATGGATGGCAGATTAAATAACTCTGTTTAATATTAGTCAGAAATAAGAAACAATAACTAATATTTGTAAAAAGTTACACCTGAAATATTCCACTCTGTCTTATGTTAAATGTACTTAGCAGAAAGGTCAGAGCTCCTGAATTTGCTAGATAAATAAATGTTGGTGAGGTGGATGAATCACTGGAGAATTGGTGCATGGCAGCGAATGAATAACCTGCAAATGCTTCCCAAACCCCATTATTTCCCTTTTTCCAGTAGGCCAAAGATTCATGTCCCTGCATGCCGCCAGTTCATTACGGAGAAATATCATTCCTCTCCTGGCACTCTCTGGGCGGCCTCTCAGCCCCACGAGGACCCTTTAATGTTTAATTCCCCATCATCTGCTCCACTGAACAGCTTAATCTCTGCTTGTATGATCAATACTATATCAGTGTAAATTAAAATGACAATTTTAAAGTAATTAAGCCTGTTAATGCTCGATTCAAATGTCATTATTTGCACAAGGGATTGAGGAGAAATTACATCGTGTCCAGGGTGACAGGAAAATGTTTGAGCCTTCTCAATCCTGTTGCCGCTGTGCCACTGGAGGCTTTAGCAAAGCAGATTAACTTCTAGCTCCCACTGCCAGGATACCTATCCAATTTCAAAAGAGGATAACACAATTTGATAAATTTAATTCCAGCTACAAACTCAATTATTGTGATAATGGATGAAAACTGGGAGGAGACACTAAACAAGACTCACATAAAAAATACACTTAACTTCAGAATGAGATACAACAGTAATTGTTTTATTTGATTTGCTCTATCCCTTTTGAAAACCCTTTAAATAATTGTGATTGTTAGAAGAATGGCCAGCATTTATTAAATAGCATGAGCTCTAAGATCAAAGTGGCTGCAGTTTAAAGGATTTTGGTCACAATGGAAATGTTTGCTATCCTTCGTTGTACAGCTACATTTATTAGACAAGTAAAATTACATCATTACAGTATTGGATCTCATAAATAGATCTATAAAACTCAACTACACTCAGATGAAATCTCAGCCCATTCTATGGGCTGGCCTTTCCAGACCCTACCTTGACAGCATGTAGTCATTTATTATTTCAAAGGAAGATTTTAATAGTAGAAAACCCTAAACTTTATGAGACAACCATAGGAGTGGGTTTGGATTTCAGGCCCGACCAGTGGAAAGTGCAGTCAAGCTATTGTTACCTGAGCTCATCTTTAACCTCGGGATACAGAAATCCAGCAATTTAGGCAAAACAGTGGATAGAGCCATCAACGTTTTATATTTTGAAGCAGAGAGCAAAAGTGAAACACTGAATGTCATGGTTTTAACTCAATGGTAAGGAAAAGTCAAAAACCTCTTATGCAAAGGAAGTTTCAACAGGATCATACTCCCACTGCAAAGGTACCACCAGTCTGAGAGGTCCATCAGCATTCCTGTCACTGGATATTGTTTAATAAATTCAGTTTATCTGACCGTTTGCATTTCCCGAAGTTCTCTGAAATAATTATATTGAATTTTTATTAGTGCACATGAAACATTTTTGGCTTTCGCTTCTTTGAATAATAAATGGCATATATTAAAGTGCCTTACAGGTCTAATAACTTGCATCAGATCCATGTAGGCCTGTCTTATTAACTTTTAGTTTAAATTACAGCAGAATTCATCAATCAGTGTTTCTAAAAAGCAGACTGCACATTGCCACAGACTCTCAAGAAAAATGGATCTCAGGACAATTAAAACATCTACTGTGTCTCAAGTATTTAATCAGAAAATCTATCAACCCGCAGATTTTCTTAGATGAACTGTCTAACAAAGAACCCTGAAAGAGTAACCAAAGGCTATTAAAAATTTTTCACAGTGATGAAGAAAATGGAAAGAAAAAACTGAGCTTTAAAAACAAGCTTAAGTTTTTTAATGAAATTCGTTACCTCTAGCACAAACAGTTCTGAAATGAAAATTAAGTCGAGCTGCAGTAGGCTTGGTGCTCCCTCGCTCACTCCTTACACACAGCAGCTGCTGCCATGGCACAGCTCAAACCCAACCCCGAGTGCCACTTGATGTAATGAGAAAGATCTGCCTCCTGCAGGAATAGCTGCAGATTCAAGACTGGGAGGCTACAGGAATGCTACTAATGTGAGTTAATTACATTTTGCTCTGATAATGAAGTCTTTAAATTATAAAGCTTCTGCACCAAAACAGAACCAAACTGCTATCCTTTAAAAAATGACCAGAAAGCACATCAAACAAGTGATGCCACTGTTACTCTGGGATTCCCCAATTCCTTCAAACTCTGCTTTACCCTCTCTCTTCTCACATCAGTGACAGACCTAAAGACCTGGTTGCTGCCATAGCGTATGGAAGCATGCATATGTAGGACAGGGGTTACTCTTCTTCTTGAAAAAGAAGAAACTTGAAAGAAGAAATTAAACCCACACCTTTTGGAGGGTTTTTTAAATTAAATTAGGAAATATGAAGTAACACTGTTTTCATACCACAGTGAAATTATCACCCCTAACAATATTATGCAGTATCTGCACTGACAGCTTGAAATATTTCCCCCGTTAGGCCATACGAAAAATTAATCCAGAGATGAGTCCACATATGGATTCTACAGCTAGCTAGTTGAATTTATAGAATATATATTAAAAAGGGAGTAACGTGCTAAGAGTATTGAACAAGGCACTTCTCAAGCATCCAGCTCGCTCCCACAAGGCAGAGCAGGGAGCATGGTTCAGCAAGGGTACGGATGAGGACAGTTGCCTAACCCCACTGTTCAGAGCACAGTTCAATGCCTGCTGGCTGGAAGGAAGGAAAGAAAGAAAAATACAACTTTCAAATTAGTGCCTGAATAGACTATTAGAATATTTCGCTTTGCACCTCACCTAAAACCTGGGCACACACTACTACAGCTTTTCTGGCTTGCATTACTAGCAGGGCGTGTTAATGGACATCCCACCGTATGGAGCAACACATTAATTGTTTCCCTATGTACAATAATAGCTCCATTTATCATGCACATGTTGACCCATGTTGGCTCTGCAAAGCTCAATAATCATCACTGATCTCAGTGCCTGAAGAATGAAGGAAGCATAGGTAAAATTTACCCCAAGTGACAGATTCATCCAGAATTATTGAACAAACCTTTGCTGTTGAAGATAGAACAAGTGTTCAACCTCACTTTGCTTTTCAAATTGCACTGGCAGGCTTTTTAAGAAATAACACAGGTCAGCAGAAACAAACCAAACATTACTGGGAGTCCATCAGATTTATTTATCCTCATCACTGTTTTATTTGAAAACAACTCTCTTTTAATACTATATCTAGTATGAGCTGATTTTTTTCTACTAGGCCTTTATTAACCTGTGGGAAGATAAGGAAAACCAAGGGCTTTAACAGATTATTAATCTAACTTGATCTTCATTCCTCCTATGTATATTTGGTTCATTTAGCACCTGCAGTAATGAGGAGCTTCATCTGGGTGATGGAGGGTCTTTGTCCTATGCTGGCAACTCCACAAGAAGCTGTTTACATCAGGTACCCATCTTGGGCAAAGTAAACCCAAATAAACCCTTTTTGGTGGGGCAGCAGATGGCCATATTAGACCCGAACACTGTGAGTTCAGCCACTTCAGCAGAACCCATCCAAACACACGAAGGACAGCAGCATTTTATAAGAAATTACTAAGACATTTCTACAGTTTGACAGAAAGGAACTTGATGAATTCCCTGAACACAGATGACAGTTGTTCAATTGTAAGGGGGCCTCAGACCATGGAGTGAAGAGGCTCCCAGGTGCCATCCTGGTCCCAGTCCCAGCACAAGACATGAGTGCCTGTACGGGGCAGGATCTTGGACAGAGCCGCAGATCTGAATTCCCGATCAGCCCTCGTTACTGTGGCTCTTTCTTTTTCTGTCCACTGCTTCAGTGGGCTTCTGTCAGGAAATGCTAACAAGCTTTTAAGCTCTTTAAGATCTTAACAAATTTTCAGTTTGCTCCTATAGATTTCACGCAGAATATTTGTTTCCCGTGTGTGGTGCCATGACACAGCACTCAGTCATATTTGTCTTTTGCCCTGATATATGGTCCAACCACAGTACATTTGGTCGAACCTTTGCCAGCCTGTCAGTTACAAATTTTTCGTACTCTTTAGGAAAGTCCAGTGACATGTGATTGAATTAAAAGACAATCTGGGCGTAACACTGATCTTAACATAAACGGACAAACTAAACACAGCCAGCAAGACCTAAACAACTACTGACTTATTTTTTTTTTAAATCACAACCAGGAGAAGGTTGCTAAGGACAACGTGGCATGACCAAAGGTAATGCCACAGTGCTACAGTAGCTGCAGGAATCCTCCTGCCATGTGATCTCTTAACCCTGGCACTGGTATCTTCACGTGTCAGGATGACAACATTCAAAGTTCTTCTTCTTTTTGCCAATGAAATAGAAACATTTTTGAAAATAGAGAAAAATACCCAAAAAGATAGTGGGTCTGGATTCTCTTTAATTTCGGAAGTAAAACAGAATCTAGTATCGCTTTTCCACTTGGAAATATTCCTAAATAGGAAAGGAGAAAAGTTTTAGTGCTGCTGTGTTAGACACAGCTGTCAAAGATGCCCACAGGACAATGACTGCAAAGCTGTGAAGGAGGGAGACAACATTTAAAGACTGTTAGTAATTCTTTCTTGCTTTCCATCTTTATATCGCTGCATGTAAACCTGTGGCTTTTTGTTCTTTTACTGGTTCCTTGGCCTACACTCTTAAAGACTTATTCCCTTCCCATTTTTTTTGATTACTGAACTGGATCTTTTACGAACAAACTCTAAGAATACAGATTAACCTGCAGTCAAAAAATGTCCCTGAAAATAAACAAAGGATCTTTGCTATTTAGCACACACAAAGAAAAGAATATCAGGTTTACAAACTGCATTTTTACAACACTCACATTAGTAAAAAATCAAATTTCTTTTTTTTCCCTTTGCCCTCACCACAAGTTATCTGAATGGACATGAAACATACTGCCAGATTTCCCAGGACATGGGGAACCCCACCTGGGAACCCCACCTGTGAGCCGGGGGTACCTACAGATTCCTATGTGTAAGCCATACAGCCCTGGGAGCACACTTATATGCCATGTCACAGGAATACCAGAAAAACAGACACAGGTCTTAAAAAAAATAAATAGCATGAACCCCAGGAATTTTAATCAAACTCCTGCACACTAACAATGGCTGATGAATAACCTGGCTGAAGAAATACAGTTATGGAGGGAAGTGGACAATGACCAAAACTGCCATTAGCTCCAACAAGTAATTTACAGAGATCCAGTTTTATTCCTCTTAATCGATCACGTCACCTTGAATTAAACCGAATAAACACATGATCCAGGATGTGGACCCAGGACAGAAACACTGCAAAATGGGAACTCGCGCCTATGGAAACACATGAAGGTGTGAACAGTGACTCGGGGACAGCTGGGGTGCAGTGAAGGCTCCGCAGGACAGACCCAACGGCTTAAGGATGTTTTTTAACACTGACCAAACTCCTCTCTGTTCATGGAAAAGGCCCCTCCCTTGCCCATGGAGCTCTCCTTTCCTGTCACCTTTCAGCAGCGAGCTGGTGCTCTGCCATTGCTGCAACAGCTGCCAGAGAACAGCAACATCAATAAACCTGTTCAGAAGAACATTTTGATATCTAAAACTCAACTGGCTGCTTTTTAAGAGAAAATGACTTTTTGAAAATGCAGGTGACTGTATTTTATCCTTTCCACTAACCAGGAAGACCTAAAAACCTCCACCCCCAGAGTACACAATGCTGCAGCACCAGGGCCCGAGCAAGTCCAAGTTAAAGAGCTCATTACACTGCTGCATACCTATTGCTGGTTGGATGTAAAATGAAGTTAAACCAATGAAGCAAAAATAATCCATTTAATGCTTATGCTCTGTGATGCATTTCTATGGGGTTTCTATTGTTGTTGCTACAGTGCTCTGTTCATTCTTATGCTTTAGTGGTTCAACTGCAATTTATCAGCCTGGAGTGGAAAATACCTGGCACCTACTTAAAATGCATGGAGCTAGCAATAAAATTAACCTTGTGGCAATTGTTTTCCCACATGTTTGATAGACCAATGTCAGCTCATCTGTTAGAAGGAAATAAAAAAGTCAAGCCTAAATGTACAAAAAATTATGATGGAAGCCTTAAATAAAGCAAGGGTAATGCAAGTTTATTGAGTCAAAAATCAATCAATCAATGACCGAGTGGATTAGGAGCACCTCATAAGCCCCAAAGAAATAATTTGCCCAAACACTGAGATTTAACGGTAGAGGACCAAATTCCAACACTTTTAGGAAGTAAGTAATGAAAAATCAATTTGAAAGGAAAAACAGATCAAGAACCCTGGATTCTGACATGCCGACACATTTATTGCTGAATACCATTTCTTGGCTGACCCGAAAACTTCGGAAGGTGTTTATTTACTTTCAACACCTTCCAGAGATCAATATTTTTAATTTGGATCCGAGTTATTATTTTTCACATCACAGCATCGGGGAGTGGAGTAAAGTGGCTCATATTTTAGTGCTAAAAAGATCGATATGACAGTTTCACCTTCACTGCAGCCCCCCGCAGCCGCACGGGTGCACATCATCACGTCCCGCAGGGGGGTGCAGTGCCGCGGCACAGGGAGCAGGTCATCACCCAGCCCCAGCTCCAGACAGCCCATGATTTACCTGGTCATGAAGGGCCCGGTGCCCTTAGAAAACCAATCTTGCTTCTCCCACTTTATCAGGCCTGTCTCTTACCCGGTGTACGGGAAGGGGGAGGGGGCAGGATGAGAGAGAAGGGGAAGAGAGGGAGGGCAGGAGCGGAGCGAAAGACAATCAGTTTCACAAAGCGGATTACGTCCCTCATCGTAAATGCATCCATTCGTTTTTACCTTCCTTGAACCAGGGCACATCTGTAATCGATAATTAATTTTCCATAAATTTCAAAATATTGTTCTGGTGGCTGGAAGAAGTGGAGCGCACAGGGGGAGCAGGAGGGAGGATCCCTGTGGCACGAGGGGCTGCTCGCGGCTCTGGTGGCTCCATCGATCGGCACTGCAGGGCTGGGGAGAGCCACCGAGCCCTGCCCACACCTCCTGCCCTGCTCCAGGAGCCACAGCCACCCCCGAGCACGCCGGCCTGGGTCTGCCTGCCCTCCACTGGGACCTACCGGCTTCAGAAGCACCTTTTACATACAGCCCCGGGGCTCCAAACCTCCCTTCCACAACGGCATCACCCTTACAGGGTAGGAGATTCAGATGCTGCACAAACACCAACACAGCGCTTCAGAAAAAGGACGAGTGTTTCCAAATACTGAGAAGAGCATGAACTGCAGGTTTTACAGTACACAGGTCAGTGACATGGAGGTCAGGGATGGGATGTGTGTGGCACGAGAACAGGCCCGTGGGACTTGTGGCTAGCAGAGCCTGGAAAACTCAAGCTTACCTGGGCACGCATGCACTGCACAGGTAACTGCTGCAGGCTGACTATGATGTCTGGACAAAGTATTGTTATGATCACAGAACCACAACTCAAACCCGAGCACTAATTGGACGCCCCAAGTGATTTTGTAACAAAATGGGGATGTCCAGCCCCGGTAAGTCATTGGTGATACAATAACATAGCTGTTACCTGTTATTTAGTACAGTAAACAGATCCTTAAAAGCACAGCTCACTTGAAACCAGGCGGATACCAAAATGGGAAAAGGATCTACCAGTAAGAACCACTGATGAGGAAGTCTCACACTTTCTTCTTACTGTGTTTTAGAAAACAAGCAGCAGAGACAAGGAAGAAATGTGTCTCTGCAAGATGGTCTGCTCCAAGGAACACATCCTTTCCTCAGCATAATTAATAGCTCACACTCTTTAAAAAATTGCCTTCATGAAGTCCTGTGCTTGGAAGAGTGATAAATGACAGTCATCCTCCTGGGGTGTGTTCCAGAATACTAACTGAAAAGTAAATGCAGGACTATTTCTCCAAATTATGTATCCGAGCTAAAGGTCATATTAAAGGAGCAGCTTTATGTAATGACATTAACTGAAAGCCAGCAGCTTCTGGCTTACTGACAGCAGCACTGCAAAGTCAGGGTAAGGAGACTTCCTGGGACTCACGGGGACATGCACAGCACCCAAGCACGCTGTCCCCGATACGCCTCTTCTGTATGGAGAGGGACTGATACCCACTTCTAAATTCCAGTCAGTAAGTCCTTCTAGATTCAAGAAGTGGAGAACTGCAGTGACTGACAAATAACCCAAATGTGTGGACAGTCATCTGTGTTTTTGTGACACTGTTTAGAAGGAACAGTCCTTGGATTTCACTGCAAAGCATCTAATCTCCCAATTAAACCTCACAACACAGTAAGAATTCTTGGTTTGCTGATCTCTGTCAGTCAGAAACCAAGGGGATCCAGGCTGACAAATGACATTTTTTACCCTTATGTTAGTATTAGGAGATCAGAAAACAAACACTAAAACCTGGCTGAGACTAGCCCTAATATCCAGGTGCTCCCAGAGGCTATTTGGATGCCTGGCAGGGAACAAGTTTGTGAGTTGGTATCTCTCACCTTGCAGAAAGGTTGAAAATGGAGGACATGTCCAAGGCCCCTGGAAAAACATCCATCACTGGATGTGCTCTGATGCAAACACATATCTTGGATAACGCTCCCCAGACTTCTCCACTCTACCATCCTTGCTAAGGAACACATCCTTCCGGCTCAGCCAGTATAGACACACAGCATTTTACTGGCCTGTTAATACCCACTGCATCACTGGAGAAGACTTGCAAACACTATGCAAGTGGTATTTTGTTGGCTCATAGTTAAAAGCACAAAAATGAAGCAGAGCTGTGGTGCACTGGAAATTCTAAGAAATGACTGCCAAGTGACTGTCTCCAGTTTAGCAGCCTGGTTTAGGATTGGTTCATCTAAGTTTTTTTAAGTTTGTATTTTCCAAGTGTTCTAAATTTTTAGCTCAGATTTTTCTCACTCTTTCAGGACCACTGGAGATACTTCTTTTTTGTCCATCAAAAAATCATTTCCATATACAGAAGAACAACCCTTGTCTACATGGAGAAATTACCAGCCAATACGAATTTACAGCAAAGAAGCTGTTTTGTACTTTCACGGAAAACAGCAGCTTCCAAATTATATTTTCATCCCTTCCTTCCCCATTTATCTCTGAGGTCTCTGGCCCACAGGCAAGTGTTCTCCCACTGCTGCCCAAAAGCTAAACGGAGGTACCACCAGAAAGGAGTCCTTGTTCCTGCCTAGAGGGCGAATCTGGAGAGAGGACACACCCATCGAGTGAAGGTCCAGAGTGTGTGCAGCAGATAAGCTCTGGTTCAGCCTAAGCGTCCCAATGTAGAGATTTGTACTCTCTTTGTTTTACAAAGAAGTGAGTCAGTACAGAAATACTCCATCTTTTTTGGAGACCTTTTCAGGAACGCAAGGCATATAAGACTGCAGCCTTCCGTGCCTAGGTTTAATAAGCTGTAATTAGCTGAGAGAGACAAAAATTCTTGCAAAACGAATTAGAGGGTTTTGTGTTTTGTTGTGAGTTTTTGGTATTGTGTGTGTGTGTTGGTTTGATTGTGTTTTTTAGATTAAAGTTATGATTTACATTTTCTTCTTCTACCCCCCAGGGTACATACATTTAATGATCATTAGGACTTTGTTCCCAACGTTCTCACACATTACCCACCCATGCAGACTTCCTTTCCTTACATGATTTCTTACTCCGTGGTCCAAACCTCTCAAACTGCTCTACTGTAAGTGGTCAAACCACTAACTATGAGTTTTAATATGAGGGCCACATGAATTCTGGCCCAGTTTCTGGGCAGCCCTATTTCCCAACACTTCCATGACTGTGAGCTGTACCTACAGGCATGTACTGTCCCAGCCTGCTTCCAGGGACATGGACTGGCTCATCACTGCCACATCTGCTGACTTTCACACACATTAAAGATCAGAACCCTAACACTGTACGAGACAGATTTCCACCTTCCATGGTATTATATCATTTGGTGTTCTCTCTTAGACAAGCTGATTCCCTTTCCTGCCCCAAATAAAACTTTGCTCCTTTGCTGACCTTGTTATTTGGAAGAAACAGAATCTATTTTTCAGATGCCAATTCCTGTTTATAGCACAATTTTTCCTATGTTTATTACAAAGCAGGTGTAAGAGAAACCTTCTAGTTTGAGGACAAAGAATATGGGTGTCTCAGAACCCTGGTACAGCAACAATTTTCAGCAAAGAAAAACATGCCCCCTTGTGAGAGATGGAAGCCTTTTCCAAATGTTAGGCTGAGTGCTTCTCCACTAAACCTAAGAGACAAAAGATGCACAACCTGAATAGTCCGACTGGAAGGACACCAAGACCACCAGTCACACAAGCACACCCAAACCCCCGTGGGCAAACCTGCCCTCCCCAACAGCAAAGAGCACTTCACCCCCATCACCCCTGCCAGGGAGGGACCCCTGCACAGGACACAGCAACTGGGAAGGCTTTGTGGGTAACCCAGGAATAATGCCCATAACTCCCAGAACCAACGTTCAGGGTGATTTTACTTCATTCAGAAATCAGATTTTACATTCTTGTCCAATAACATCTTTTGTTTGCCTGGAAAAGATGGAATAGAATGGAACTAATCTCAAACTCCTTTATACTTTGATATGCACAACTAAAAGAAGGGAACTGATAACAATCCTTCCCAAATGCAACTGCTGTCATCCACCTCTGGAGACCTGGTATTTATCCTGTTTATTCGAAAAAATTGTATGATCAATTGTTTTTGTTTTGCTACATGTATGTTAATAAATTACTGCTAATATGGCAATCTGTGTTCAGTGTAAAGGCCAGAATTGAGATACAAAGCTACTCCTGTACAGTGAGCCACTCAGTAAATAGCAATATTTGGAACTGTTTGGACAGAGGCAGCAGTGTCTCAGCCAGAATTCATGAGCAAAAATCACTAAATTTGTCAAAATGACTAAATCCCACATTTCTACCTTTTCCTCTTTTGTTTCACACACTTTGCATGTCAGACAAATTATCAGGAAAATACTCCTTGTTTGACATTTCATTGCTTAATGCTTTAGTGGTGCAGTAAAACAAGACAACTGCTGAAATTATAGGAAAATAAATTTGTAATTTCTTCCTCATTTAGCCATTTTTGAAGCTTGTGTATAGGAAAGTCATTAATGTTATGTCCTCCTATCGACGTTCCAAGCCTTTCAAGGGATAACTAATGTTTTTTCTATACTCTTCCATGTGGCCAGTTAAATTAGACACATTATTTCTGTGCTGTTAGGGAACACTGATCAATAGATACTTGGAAAGCCCTCTAAAACGAAGTGGAAACACTTCCTCAGTGTCAGAGGGTTCTAGTTTGGGTCTTTATGCTGCAAACATTGCTAAATGTAACGGAGCAGTGAGAGTGCGTCTGAGGCATTTCAACACTCGCGTCCAAACCTCCGAACACTCACAGCTCTGCAAGGCACGACACGCTGTCTGCTGGCCTTTGTCACTGGCTTCTGTCCCTGGGAATGGCTCTACTGCCAAAACCCACCGGCCTCCAGCAGCACAGCCTGCAGCCTCCACCTCAGCTCAGCGCCACTCAAGAGCTGTGCAGAACCTTACCATTTTTCCCTGTGACACTGGATATTCAGTGTTTTTCACAGCAACAGCCATATCCTGAGATATGATGAGGTGACACAACACAACTCCATCTTTTGCTCCCATTAGTTTTTACTTCATTGTGAAATAACAGCTGCATTCCCAGCCTTTCTGCATGGTATGCTGGGTGAGCAGTGCAGTGAAACTTGACTGCCATAGGATGTCCACAGTCGGGGTGTGAGCAGCCTCATGGATTGCTTTCTTTTTGGCTACAAATTCTGCATTATAACATTATTTCAAACACTAATAAACCCATTAATTTCTGTCAGTAAACACCATACATCTGATTTTTCTACATTCACACAGATCTTATTTAAGTATTAATTCAGTGCCTCAGACAAACACATTAGCAAGGGCCTTAAGCAGCATTTCATAATTTCTCAAGCAATTATTTTCATATTTTCCAGTCTCACATCTTTTCTTAAAAGCCAGAGTTGTTCCACATCAAACATTTTGTCACACGTACCAAATTCCACACATGCATTACCTGAAAAGAGCTGCTAATAACATGAAGGCTCTGTGTAACTGGCTCTGCCCTTTACCCTACCACACACAAATGCTAACAGGATTTCTGACTGCTCCATACCTTAGGCTTTTTTTTTTTCTGTAAAAAGACAAAACTTGGGAACTAGGTGCCCAAATTTCTAAATAGGACCCCCATGTGGGGCTTTGAAAACTTCAAGTTAAAGCATTTCCTGTATTATTTGTGTCAGATCCTCAATTACTTGAGCAGATAACAGTTTTCCATTTCCATTCCTTCTTTCTATTAAATACACCACATCCTCCTGAGCATTTATCAAGCCTTTGTGCAAAATGCCCCTGAAGCTGCAGCCCTTGTGAGGAGCCTGGTCAGCTGGGGGGCAGTGTGCAGTGAGGGGCTGGGGACCGGCCCACGGCGACAGCGCTGGGGACAACGGCAGGGCTGCCGAGCACTGCCCCGCAGCCTGAGCAGAAGGTGGGGAGGATCCGTGTGCGTTAGAAGGGAAGGCTTAAGTCCAAGTGGATACACTCCACAACACTTCAGTGTCAACATGTGCTCCCCAGTGTGCCGGACGCAGCACGAACTGAAACACTCGCTGCCAGCAGGGCAGTGCTGGGGGAAGAGACTGCTCAGGTCTGCTGACCACGGACACAGAGCAACCCTCTGCTCTCCTTTCTGCTCCTGGGAAACTCCATTGCTCCTGGCCCAGCCCGGAGATGTTCACAATGAACACGTGGATGCGGAATCACAGCCCCTGTGCCCACAGTGCCCACTGGGAAGCCAGGCCCCTGAGCCCAAGGCCCGCACTGAGCCGGGCTCCTGAGCACCGGGCCCACACTGAGCCAGGCCCCTGAGCACCGGGTGTCTGAGCACCATGCCCACACTGAGCCGGGCCTGCACTGAGCTGGGCCCCTGAGCACCATGCCCACACTGAGCCGGGCCTGCACTGAGCTGAGCCCCTGAGCACTGGGCCCACACTGAGCCGGGCCTGCACTGAGCCCAAGGCTTGGGCCCAGCTGGGCCCCTGAGCACCATGCCCACACTGAGCCGGGCCTGCACTGAGCCGGGCCCCTGAGCACCGGGTATCTGATCACCATGCCCACACTGAGCCGGGCCTGCACTGAGCTGGGCTGAGCACCGGGCCCACACTGAGCCGGGCCCCTGAGCACCGGGTGTCTGAGCACCATGCCCACACTGAGCCGGGCCTGCACTGAGCTGGGCCAACACTGAGTGGGGCCCTGCACAGAGATGAGCCCTGCACAGAGCCCTGGGCCCGCCCCGCACACAGCGGGACAGCGCTGGCATCTCCAGGCTGGTGCTGCTCCGCTGCAGCCAGCGCCACACCGCAGGGTCCTGGGGACAGGCAGAGACACACAGGGCACAGCAGTGTCAGCCCCTGCACTCGGGGAGGGGATGGATGCCATGACCAAAGCCTGTACCAAGACAGCCTTTAACACTGCAAAGCCTGCTCCCAGCTCCCCTGCTGCGGAAATTTCCTTCCTTTCACCTACAGAAGATTTGCTGTGTTCTTGGACTGCAAAGAAAGTGCATTAAAATAAAAGGCAAGAAAACAGAACTTTTATTCCATTCACAACAAGTGAGAATCTCTACTAGTTATGCTTTTACTCAGAATTTTTTACTGTTTAAATAGAATAAATTTAACAAACTCAACTATTCTTCAAGAATTCTATTTCAAGAAGAACTATTTTCTTTAAGTTCTATGTTCTTCAAGTACTATGTACTATAACAAAGCGGAAAAAGCTAAGTAAAAATGGAGAACTTTCATGCAAAAAAACGGGCAACAAGTCTTAAGCTGCCATGAACTCCAAGTCAAAGCCTCAGAAGTATGTCGGCAATATCATTGGACCGTCAAAAGCAGAATTGTCAAACAAATAGCAGATGATTGAGAAGATTTACTGTTTGAGGTATGCGTTGAGCCAGCCAATAACTCTTTCCATAAATCTTTGGTCAAATTACTTTAAGAACATGCAGTAATTAAATATGCAACACGGCAGAAGCAAACAAAAATGCCAGCTGCTCCTGCACTGAAAGGAGAGCAGCGCTCCCTGCTCGCCCCATGGCAGCCCGCGGCAGTGCCACAGGTGACCCACTGCCGGCGGCCCAGGGCGAGCAACTGCCCAAGCACTCGGCGCTTTCTGCTGCTCCTACCACAGCACACAGCAAACAAAGCAAAACCCCAACTACTGTCCGAAACATCCCCGGTGCCGTTCTGCCTGCGACACCCTGCCGGCCCGCGGGCTCCCTCCAGCAGCCGCGGGCAGGGCTGGCCGAGGACAGGCCGGGGACAGGGCCCGCCGGAGCGGGGAAAGGGGCCGCCGGAGCGGGGAAAGGGGCCGCCGGAGCGGGAACAGGGACAGCCGGAGCG
>WBNO01003044.1:0-14363 GCA_013400575.1 Peucedramus taeniatus | reverse complement strand
TTAAACTGGGCTAGGTTAAACCGGGATACATTAAACAGGGATAGGTTAAACTGGGCTAGGTTAAACCGGGATACATTAAACCGGGATAGGTTAAACCAGGATACATTAAACTGGGCTAGGTTAAACCGGGATACATTAAACTGCGAAAGGTTAAACCGGGCTAGGTTAAGCTGGGATACGTTAAACTGGGATAAATTATTACGCTGGGATAAATTAAACCGGGATAAATTAAACCGGGATACATTAAGCCGGGATTCGTTAAACCAGGGTACGTTAAGCCGGGGTACGTTAAGCCGGGATTCGTTAAACCAGGATTCGTTAAGCCGGGATTCATTAAACCAGGATTTGTTAAACCGGGATTCGTTAAACCGGGATTCGTTAAACCGGGGTGCGTTAAGCCGGGATACGTTAAGCCGGGATTCGTTAAGCCGGAGTATGTTAAGCCGGGGTACATTAAGACAGGGTATGTTAAGCCGGGATTCATTAAACCGGGGTGCGTTAAGCCGGGATTCGTTAAGCCGGGATTCGTTAAGCCGGGGTACGTTAAACCGGGGTACGTTAAACCGGGGTACGTTAAGCCGGGATTCGTTAAGCCGGGATTCGTTAAACCGGGGTTCGTTAAGCTGGGGTACGTTAAACCGGGATTCGTTAAGCCGGGGTTCGTTAAGCCGGGATTCGTTAACCCGGGGTTCGTTAAGCCGGGGTTCGTTAAGCCGGAATTCGTTAAGCCGGGATTCGTTAAGCTGGGATTTGTTAAGCCGGGATGTTCCAGCACTGACTGGCCGCTCCTGCCCTTGTCCCCGCCTCGGGGCCCAGGCTCTGGCCCCTGCCACTTACTTCACGAACTTGTCCACATGAGACATTGAAGCTTCATAGTTTTTCCCTCCGAATTCCTGACAGTGTAAAGCCATGAAATGGGGCTTGTGTGCATGGACAACCTGGAACAGAGAGGAAAGCGAGGTTTAACCCCAGCACAGCTCGTCCACAGCTCCGCACACTGCAGGAACCACACGGACCTGGGCGCCCGCGGGGACCGGCAGCTGCTACCGGAGAGCTCAACGGCAGCACCTTTGCTATCCACGCAAAAGATTCATCATACGCAATTATTATCTCAAAGATTCTTAACTAATACTTCCTTTTTAAAACTATGACTTAGTTCCTAGGCTGTATATATATTTAAAATATATTTTAGTATTTATATTTAAAATATAAACAAACTTTTCCAACTCCCCTCAAAGACAACACGATTAAGATAATCCAAACCTTTCCTTGTCTGGGAGGTAGAAGAGTTCAAACATCTCAATTCATTTGCTAGAGTGGATTTTTTACCCCTTTTACAAAATTTCTCAGTGCTGTTTTTCGTTTATGGAGTATCTTATTTACAAAAGTATTTAAATAACAGATGCACATACACACCTGTTAACACAGGAGACATGGAAATCTATCATGCTATTCAAGGTGTTAAGTCTTGAACACTGCAAATATCTTAGATACTACATAGTCAGCACTAGGATCCAACTACCATACTAAAACCCTGGAATGTTTGTCTTTCCTCACACCTCAAATCAAACATAGTGATCATAAATCTGCTGCTATTTTGAACACACATTCAGTGTTACTCTGTCCTATGGAATTTCCTCTCTTTGTCTCTTTTCAGAACTGCAAATACCACATGGAAAATGTCTCTGTTAATATTGAGTCTCTATACCTTGTATTCCATGCCTCATTGCGAATGAATGGACCCAAGCTCCAGAACAACTTTCCTTTAAAAAGGGAACAGCCTGAAACAATCAGCGATGTGCCAGTGCGAGCATCCATGGTGAGAACTGTTAAAATCCAAAGGGGATTCACTCATTTCTGATAGGTGCCACTGGGTTGCCCCAGCCAGCAGAGGCCACGCTGTCCGTGCAGCCTTGGGAGGAGGAGTGGGGGGCTGCAGGCAGCCCCCTGCAGCAGCACCATAAAGCAGCTCCCGGGCAGGGCTCGGGGGGCTCTGCCCCGCTCACACTGCAGAGCCCTGACCTCAACACACAGCGAGGAACAGCAGGAGAAAAGGGACTGCTCCCCCTTTCTGCTCATTGTCCTGCTGCTGGAGCCCTGCAACTCTGGAAAGGTACAGACATGGTAAACTTTTGCAGTCCTGCTTTTAATGATTTCAATCAACAGTGACTAATATCACTGTGAAAAGGTCTTTAGGAATCATGGAATCACAGAATGGTTTGAGTTGAAAGGGATCTTAAAGCTTATCTCATTATCCCCCTTTGGCAGAGGAACCTTCCACTCCAGCAGGCTGCTCCAAGCCCTGTCCAAACTGGCCGTGAACACTTCTAGGGATGGGACACCACAAAAGTTGTGGATGTTTCTTTTAAACAATAGTGGAGAGAAACTGCCATTTGATGTGATGACAGAGTGCAAAATCTTTTCATTCCTGACTACACAAATAACCTCATTAGACAAACTCAAAGACAATGAATTAAAGATCTGCAAAATCTGAACTGCAGCAGGTTCCATTGAGCCAGAGGCAGTCACAGGTGCCTGCTTTACACTGGCACCTTCCTGTGACAGCAGCAGAGCTGCCCAGCTCGGGGACACAGCAGCAGGGAGGGCCCAGGGGCACCCGCAGGGGCCGGTGCAGACCCTGCCCGAGGCTCCTCAGAGCACGTGCTTGGGCACAGGAGGGCCAGTGCCAGCGAGGCTCAGCACCACTGGCAGCACGTCCCTCCCTCCTCAGGGACATTCCTGGCACACTGCTCTCCATCAGTGCCTGGCACAGCCCCTGCGCTGGGACTCCAGCCAGAGCCCAGCGAGGGGAAGCCTGGCAGTGGCTCGTGCACACCAAAGCCAAGGAGAACCCGGTGTGCTGCCACATCCAGGTCACACAGTGAGCTACAGCACTGCCAACCCTCGGCAGGTCACCCCTGCAGAAAGAAGGGAACGTCCTGCCGTGGGTTTCTGAGTCATTTCCAACAGCCACTTCCTCTGTGCCTCAGCTCCCCGGTCATTGAAACATCTTGGCACTGACCTGCTGGGTGAAACATTCTGAGGTGAGCCGCTGCTGCCAGTGCTACTGGATAAAGGGAAAAAGTAAATACACCCACTCAGGTGTTGGATGATCACTGAGCACTTCCATTAGATCATTAATGCTGGTTTCTGCCAACAGGGACATCAGCAACTTGCTTTAAAGCATGTCATCCTCGGTAGGGACAGAGAATGAGCCAGAGCACGACCCAACAGTAACTTTAACTGGGGGGAAGGAGGAAAAAAAAAAAAAAAGGCAGGTGACAGACCAGATGTTTAAAACCGTATCTGAAATGCAAGAAATTACACCCAAGTGGGACATGCTTTTCCTCTGATATATATTTTGTATCATAGATTTACAAACACCTAAGACAGTTGCTGAGAAGATGTCCCTGTACAGATGTTCCTTTCTTCCCAAGGCACTGCCCAAGGGATCACTGGCAGCAGGCTGCCATCAGAGCCAGCAGCAGCGAATGACAACCAACACTAAGTTTACCTGGTTAGTTCATTTTGTTGCCTGTCTGGAGAGCAATACTAACCAAACACAGCCCGTGCAGCAGAGCTCTGGAACAGAGCTCATCTGTGGACCCTAACACCAGGCCATCCCAATTCTCCATGTGCTTTACTGTGCCCAATCAGTTCTGGATTCCAAGCCCTGATCTGATCTACTTGGAGAGCTCTATGAGGACACCATGATCAGGAGGCAGTGTAACTATTTAATCCTGTAAAGCCAACACACCCACTGTCACTGTTTCAGGGCAGCACACTGACCGTGGACGCGGCAGGAACACGCTGAGCATCCTGCCACTCATTGTAACTGTTGAGAGTTTGCTTCAGTAAGAGCTCTCCTTACACAGCCCACGAAAATATAAACTGACAAGACAAAACATAATAAACTATTTCAAGTAAGACTTAGGCACAAACTATCTCACAGTCATGAACCATCAGTCACAGGAAGCCCTGAACGGGGAGTCTTGCAGTGAGGCAACACTGGAGAACAACTCTACTGTGCTGAAGCAGCAACAGAAAACACTTGCAGGCTCTGAAGATGCAGGACACAGGTTTTTTTGCTTACAAATCCTTGTGAACTTGAAATCATAGTGGGTATTAAAAAAAAAATTAAAATTATGTCATTTTTAATGGGGAAACAGCATTGGCTTAATAGCAGTGCATTCCTTGCAGGTTAAACCACTAGAATGTACCTGAATATTAGTTATGTCCTCTCATATAATAAGTACCCTCCAACTAAAAGCAAATTGGCTCTGCCTCATTACCTTTTACTAGTTTTCTACTCTTATGGAAGAACAAACAGTACATAATAATGAGTAATGAATACTTCAGAGCTGAAAACTCCCAGTCGCCAGAGGTTAAAGATCATACATGAGACCACATAAAAAATGAATTTGCATCCACAGCAGCACAGTATATTTACAAAGTTGGCCATTATTTTCAATTTGGGATATGCAAAAATAGCGTAAAGGAAGCCACAATCAGGAGTTATTTTGGAGGATTTGGGTAACTAAGCAAGATGCTCCAGCATAGCTGAGTATGAACACAGAACTGGTGAAAAGTACAAGCCTGACATCTTCTCATTGCTACAGGTGTTTGCCTGTTTGGGCAGGGGATGGGGAGGGTGGGCCAGGCTGTGCTGGAGCTGGGGCACAGCCAGGACAGGGGACAGCCCCACGCTGCTGGCCAGGCCTCTCAGAGAGGGCAGTGGGGCACAGGGGCAAGGGCACCAGGGTCAGACCTCAACTCAGGCAAAGCACAAGAGGAGCTTGAGCCTTGATGTCGCACAAACAGGATTGCTTAAAAAAAGACAGCAGGATACGAGCTGTGAAAAACAATTTAACATGTGTGGTCCTAAAGCACTTCAAGTATTTTCAATTTCTCTAAGCCTGAAGAAGAGGCTCCTCCTGGGGACAGGCACCCAGAACCCTGCAGCACTCAGCTGCACACAGCCAGCAGCCCAGGCCCTCATCCCCCTACCCTTGTCACAGCCCCTGGATCCAAACCAACAACAAACAGCCCAAACAGCCCCCAGCTGAGGAAAACACCTCTGGAAAGGGCTGAGACCTCAGCTTGGAAGAGCTGCAACAGAGTTTTTTCACCCCCTCTAGTTAAAAAAAAAACCCTTAATCACCCTCTATAGTTTAAAAAGCAGCATTAAGTTGACCAAAATAATTAAACAACCTTTGAGTGGCTGGGTGGGGTTTTGTTGTGATTTGGGGTTTGCGATTTTTTGGTTGGTTGGTTTGGGCCTTTTTTGTTTGTTTTTCTTCCTTCTCTTCAAAGGGTAACACACGAAGTTCCCATGCAGCTATACCAAGATGACCTTTAGCTATTAGGTAAACTTTTAACTTCTGTATTACTACAAATAAAAGTAGTAAAGCTCAAAATACTCTCAAACACATCAGGCAACATGGAAAATTGCATTAGGGGAAAAAACCCTCTGGCTCCTAGTTTGCATCTAAAATGACCACGTGCCACAAATGCAACACAAAAAGTTTGTTACTAAAATCATTGCAGATTTTCACTAGCTCCAGCTCCTGAACTCCTCCTGCCCCAAACATGAGGCCCAAAGCAGATGGAGAAAGGGCAAGGGATGGGGAAGGAGGGAGTGAAAAGGAAAAAGAGTCCTAAACAAATAAGTCAGTAGAAGTCTTCCCTCTGTGCTCTTATACCCTTTGCTTGCAAACAGCTTCCTTCATATTCTTGGAACTTGTTCCCCCCTATTTTTTCTGTGCACTGACTGACATGAAGGCTGTGAACCAGGGCATGGGCACTTTGCACAAGTGGGACAAAATTCCCATGTGCATAGTCTCATTTGCATGGCAGCTAGTTCACCAAATCATCCCACTGCTTGTTAAGCACTGACATCTGGATCCTCAGTCATCCCATTTCTTGATAAGAACTGAAGTCTTCCCTATCACACATTAAACACCCCAAAACACTGTTCTCAGGCTGTTTCCACTCTCCCCCAACAATCCCTTTCCTGCCCTGTTTCCAATGTAGGTTTCTGGGGTAAGAGAATTTTTACTGGAAAAAGGACTAGTCCAAATTCAGCTCTTTCAGACCCAAGTTACCAGTACCTATCTGCAGTTAGGAGATGGGGCACAATCCCCAGCACCAGGACTTCGCTGGATCCTGCCTCCCTCTAAAGCAGCTTTTCCACCATTTGATGCAATTCCTGATTATCAGGGCCACAGTGTGACATACTTGCTCACAAGCCTTTTTTCTTTTGTTTTGATTCCAGCAGATTGTCTTCAACTGCAAATACAATTTTCTGCTTTGAAAATTAGAAACCAGAGCCAACTCTGAAAACCTTAGGATTTGCAGCATCTTTCCCCCACAGTGCTTGCTTCTCCTTGTGATAGGAACATGGGTTTTGCTGCTGAAGTGGCACCATGTGGCACAGAGGGTGACCCAGGGCCCAGGATGGCACAGTCCTGAGCAGCCCCACTCCTGCAGCACCCAGGCCAAGTCAGATGGCTGTACTGGGGAGGTGGATGTGTTTCCTGCCCACAGGCTGGGGCTGCTGCGTGTTCTGGTCCCAGAGCATCCCCCCAGCAAGGCCCGGGACACCCTCCCAGAGCCACTGCGTCACACTGCTGACCACCCTGCTGGCCATCCTGCTGACCACCCTGCTGGCCATCTCGCTGGCCATCCCACTGACTGTCCCACTGACTGTCCCACTGCCCGTCCCACTGCCCATGCCACTGCCCATCCTACTGACCATCCTGCTGCCCATCCCACTGCCCATCCCACACTGCCCGTCCCGCTGCCCGTCCTGCTGGCCTCGACAAAGCCCTCACACATCTGTCCAGCTCACCAAGCCAAGCAGAGCACACCGTGTGCTGTGCCGTGTCAGAGCACACGGACACCCTGCTGCTGTCACCCTGAGCCCGCTGTCACACAGCACAGAGCCAACGTGCTGCTCTCTGAGCTATGCCAGGAGCTGCTGCTAAAACCAGCCTGGAAAGGGTCTTTGAAGCAATATTTTCTCCCATTTGCATTTCTTGGAGAAACTGTTTCATATACCAGCATTAGATCTGCCACATTTTTCATGCTAATGATGTAGGATAGGATATTTGTAGATCAATGGCAGAAGTTTAAAAAATTGAACACGTCACATTTGAATCTTATTTTAGCCCTCTGTATGCTACCACATCCTTGGAAATACATATGGCATATAAGTCAATGGTAACACATAAAAGACTTGTATTCACTCACGACAGCAAATAAAATTCCTTATTTTAATGTACTGGAACTTATAAACAAGTCCACAAAATGCTCTTTAACCAATATGCTCTTTGACATCAGTTCAAAGACATTTCGGGTTTAATTTCTAGAAACATTTTAAACTTAGAGAGGTAATGGTTCTTCCCTTTCTGTGGAGAACATTTTGACTGCTTACACAAGGACCTCATCCTCAGAAGTTATGCAAACCGCCCTGACACAACTGCATATGCAAATTGAATTCCTCAGAAGAATGGAAAAAACTGCCGTCTGCGGTTTATCTGGTTTCAAGTTTACAAAGAGGCACGAAGAGTCATTTTCCAGTGCTGCTGCTGAAGCTCAGTTCACAGAGGTTTCACACAGAGCGTGTGGAATTAAACACAATAATCCCTCTGAGGCTGGACATTTGCTGGGTCGCTCTGAAGCCAGAGCCAGAACGGTGCTCAGTGACTTTTGGTACGTACATGTTTGTCTCTTCCCTAAGGAGCTTTTTGTCAGGTTTTGTTGCTGACACACTTCCTACTGTGCTGGAGAGTGTGGTGTGAGCAGCCAGCCCACTGCCGAGACCCAGAGGGGAAGCAGGGTAAGGCCAGCAGCAGACGTGGGCAGCACTGCTAACTTTGTCCTTTGTCTATTTTTCCTTTCTTTTTCTTTTTAAAAATACAGTTCTCAGATTGCAGGGACAGAGGGCAGAGGAATGGAGAGGAAACAGAGCAGAACCCCCCCAGCTGAGGGATGGGCTTGGGTCTGCCTCAGCAACACCTGCCCTGGTCTGGACCCTGCAGTAGACTGGCATCATGGAGCATTAATGGATCATTTTATTCCTCTTTGGAATTCTGTACACACGATATTTACTGGGCCAAAGACAGACCACGTCCAGTCACGTGTCAGTGGTCCCTGCCCTAAGATACCAGCAGCTCGTTCTTTCCCATGTCTCTTCCTGTTTTCCACAAACTATTAAGAAGTGTTTCTGCAGTGCTCATCCCACTTCAGAAAACAAATGAACACAGAAGAAGTCTCCTTGATAAAGATACATAAATCAGTCATATGGTGATGAAAAGTATTGCTGGATCTTAAAAAAAAAAAAAACAAAAAAAACAAAAAAAACAAAAACAAAGAGTTCTCCCTGTTTATTTGTATTTCCTGCATAGGAAGAGTTTTTCCTGAAGCTGTGGAGGGCTGGAATCAGAACTAGCTGAGACACTTGTGCAGCAAGCACCAGGTACATACAGCAGTGATCAGCCAAGGTGAAAGAAGAAAAATAAAGAGATTAATCTGAAGCTGGCATATACTAAAGAATGTAAGACTGGTTACTGCACCTTGGATTTTTGTAAATCTCTTACATTTGCCAGTGAAAGTGAATTGCAGTATTTTACATCAATGTAATAAAGGTCACAGGCTGCACTGGTAATCTGAGAATGTAAAGACTCGTGGGATGCTTTCAACTACAAGAGGAAAAGATGAAATACTGCTAATCATATTTTCTGCACACAGTTTCACTTTACAATTTGAACAGCACAATTCTGTTGTTTAACTATTTTTCTGTAAGAGATGTAGGACTGGATAAAGGAATCCCGTGGCCCTTCAGCAGCAGGTGGCACCTTCCCGTGGCCAGGCAGGGCTTGGAGCAGCGTGCTCTAGCCAAAGGTGTCCCTGCCCCTGCCACAGTCTGCATCCACATGGTCTTTCAGGTCCCCTGAGGCCCTTCCCATGCAGACCATGGTGGGACTCCAGGCCCAGCTCTGTCAGCAGTGACAGCAGCTCTCAGCTGCCTCCCAGGGATGACACCTCCCTGCCCCAGCAGCGTTCACTTCCTGTTGCTTATTGCCATCTTTCTGCACAAAGACTGCAAGTTAAGTAAGTCTCTACTACAATAACACAGTGTGTGAGAGGGGCTTTTATGCTTTAAAACCCCCCTCACACCAGAAGGTTACAGCACATTTTATAATATGGGTTCAGTGTCAATATTTCCACATTACAAAACAAGAAAATTGTTAAGAAAGAGCAGACTCATTTATTGCAAACCAATATCCAAAATTGTCGAAATGCAATTTTAAGGTAAACTGGACTTCCCAGCAGAATTTTTAAAAACTACTCAAATATGTATCTTACTCAGTAGACTTAAAAGACCATTTCATGCCAAACTGAAGTCAATTTTATAAAACCTGAATCTACTTTTTAAGCAGAGACTTGTTGATGAGAACAAATTGTGCATATATGCTGAATTTTTATAATGATTACTTAGAAATCCAGAAAGACATTTTTCAGGGCTGTCTTTTACTATTAAAAAAAAATCACTAAAAAATAGTGACTTCACTTCACAAAGCAAAAGATCCTGACATTACTAATTAGGTCAATAAACAAAGATGCACAAAACTCCATGAGAAAATAAAATTTACCTTACCTGATAAAATTCCCGAAGCCAATTCTTCTGTAAATTTTCTGGCTGAAAAACAAAAGGCAAAAATTAATTACAAGTAAGAGAAACCTATTTTTACAACAGTATCATGATATTATTGCTTTCCTCAGTGCGTTCAAGAAGGGAGCTTTTTTCCCAATTAAAGCCAGAAGGACAAACACGAGGATGTTCCTCCATGATACCACTGGACAGGCCTCACCCTTTCATTCCCAAGTCCCCTCTGATTCTCACCAAAAAGGTGCATTTTGTATATGACTGCACAGCATTTGTACCCACACGTTTACCAGGCAATGGCACACTTGAACTGTGTCCTGTTAGAAGGGCATATTGATCACCCGGGCATCAGAAACTTCACCAGCCTGCCCACACCCAGAGGCTGCCACCTGAGCTTCAAGTAACCCAGAGCTCCTCCACACAAGCTGGTTCAGAGGAATGACAGTGCTTTTGGGGATGCTCCAACCCATCAGACCTCCTGCCAAGGACAAACTGGGAGAAGCATTTTCAGATTGCTCCAGAAGTTATGAAAACTGAAGCAGCAAAACTGCAGTTAAGTGCTAAGTTCTGTCTTTTCAGCAACAGATCCCAGCCTAGACATGATCTCAGAGGGAGAGAATCGATTTGTTGAGCTTTATCTTCAACAACAAAACTTCTGGATAATTTCTGCATCCTAGTGGGAAATAACAACACACATCAGACTTCCTTGTCACAGCAGTGGCAGGAACCTCCAGAATCGGTGGGAGGCAGCAGAACGTATCAAACTGGAAACAGAGAGACAGCTCATCCCTGACAAACAGCTCTGACACCAACTGCCCAGAGGCAAGCACACAGGCAGAACCTTCTGTTCTGCTCTGTTCTCCCATCAAGTGTGCTATTTTCACATAGCTGGATACAACTTTGAAAAAGAAACGGAGCGGGAGAAACAGCACTGAAGGTGCCCATTAAGCTCCTGTAACCAGTTCCAAGAAAGAGGGAGGTGTTGAGGAGCTCTCTGGGGCTGCCAGCACGGACTCCCGTGCCCAGCCTGTGCTAGCCCTCTCTGACTGCTGGCTCGCCCTGGGCTCCTGTGCCCAGCCCATGGGAGCCTCTCTGGCTGCTGGCTCGCCCTGGGCTCCTGTGCCCAGCCCATGGGAGCCCTCTCTGGCTGCTGGCTCGCCCTGGCCATGTGCCCAGCCTGTGCTAGCCCTCTCTGGCTGCTGGCTCGCCCTGGGCTCCCGTGCCCAGCCTCTGCGAGCCCTCTCTGGCTGCTGGCTCACCCTGGGCTCCTGTGCCCAGCCCATGGGAGCCTCTCTGGCTGCTGGCTCGCCCTGGCCGTGTGCCCACGGCTCAGGGTGCTCAGGAAGGGCCCTTCTGGCTCCCACTGCTGTGCCCTCCTCTGGCACCACCACATCCTTTTTTTCTACTTGCACCACTCTGTGGTACAATTCTGTAACCTAGCCCTCACCTCAGACTCCTCTCCAGCCACCTCACATAAATGAAACAATGTGAAGTTTTGAAGGACTGGAGATAACAATCAAGTAGAAAGATAATTTATCTTCCTCTTATTTTTCTGTCTAAAAATAGACGCATTATATTTCATGCCTTCCACAGACTTTGGACTTCTTCCTATCCTTTCTCTCTGCACTCTGTCCTTCATTAAATTATCTCATTCTTTTGGTAACATAATGGAAATTAATCTTTTCTCATCCTCTTTGAGGCTAAATGCTTTCATACCCATTCACTGATGAACCAATTTCTCCTGGGTCACTAATCCAAACCCCACTTTATCAGTCTCTTTCTGGCTGTCCCCACCTCCAGCTCTGCTCCAGCTGGTGGAATCCAGTCCTTTTCCCCAGCCCACAGGGCTGCTTCAGCTCATGCCCTCTGGGATCAACCAAGAAGCAAACAGGAGAGGCAAAATAAAGCAAAATACTTACAGACATGAACACTTTGTTTGGGATATCTAGCACTATAGAATGGTTTGGGTTGGAAGGGACCCTAAAGATTGCCCAGTTCCACCTCCTGCCACGGGCAGGAACACCTTCCACCAGACCTGGCTGCCTCAAGTGCTGTCCAGCCTTGGGCACTGCCAGGGATCCAGGGGCAGCCCCAGCTGCTCTGGGCACCCTGTGCCAGGGCCTGCCCACCCTGCCAGGGAACAATTCCCAATTCCCAATCTCCCATCCAGCCCTGCCCCCTGGCACTGGGAGCCATTCCCTGGGTCCTGTCCCTCTCCCCTGTCCAAAGTCCCTCTGCAGCTCTCTTGCCACTGACAGGAGCTGCAGGTCCCTGCTCCAGGTGTCTCTCCCAGGTGCCCAGGGCTCTCCTCTCCCTCCACCCTCCCTCACCCTGGCGGCTCAGGGCCCCAGGGCGCTCTGCCCTGTGCCCACCCTCCTGCCTGGGAGCACAAGTCTGGTCAGCAGGGGTTCCTCAGGGGTATTTGCCCGCAGGCTGCTCCTCAAACACAGCCCAAACTCTCCTGGCAGAGCTCAGCAAATGCCCCTGTGCCTGGAGGAGCACGGCTCTGGTTTCACTCTACCCTTCAGGCACACATTTTGACTCCACTGAGCCACAAATAGAAACCCTTCCCCTCAGACAAGCACAACTTCCAGACAGCAACACCACATGGGATCCATATTAAAAAAACAGGACATGCGTCCCGCATGCACTGCTCCCCTCAATTAAAAGCAGTTTTGACCTTTTCCTGGAATTCCAAATCCCACTAAAACTATCTCTTTTCATGACAAGTTTCCACTTGAAGTCTATTTATGTCACACTGGTCACTGTAAGGGTCAGGTTTATAAGAAAAACCAGTCAGCTTGTGAACACATGAACACCACATGAGCTGGTAATAGCCTAAAAACAAGCGGCTCTTCAAATCGAACATACAAGTAGTCTGTCTTCTCCCCAGTATTTCTATTTCCTACAAATTTACACTCAACAGCCAACAGGAAAGCTTTAAGCCTATAGCAAAAATATACTCAGATGGGGAATGAGTCTTTTCAAAAAAATGAGAAAGAGGATATATATTTAGACAGGGTAAGGAGCCTTTCATTCAAAAAGAAAAAGGGAAAAGAACTAAATGAAACTAAATTAACAGCCTGGAAAATTTCTTTTCAACTTTGTACAGAGGGAAATGGAAGAAAGCCAATGAATTATAGAAAGCAGGTTCTATTTTGTGAAGTTTATTTTTAGCAAAGAATAGGCTCATTTTTTAAGCTAAAAGGAAAAAAATCTTGACTCGCTTTGTGAAAACTGGGTTCCAAAATGAATCAGAGGACAACTGGCCACTTGGACTCTGCACACTGCCTGAACACACAAGGCACAACCAACCCCGATTTCTACATGCCTGACTGAAACAGCCCCAAGAGCCCCAGATGGGCTGAGGGATCACTGGAATCCTGTCTGAGTTCCAGAAGTCTCCTGGCACCCCACAGCAGCACAGGGCCCTGCTGCAGCCACACACTCCAGGCAAGACCCAGAGCCTTTTCATCTTAGCATTCAAGACACATAAAGAAAAATATTAAATGCAAGCTATTTTTCCCTGCCTTTACTATAATTGTTTTTCTACTTATTTAATGAAAAGCAAAACCTTTGATCAAATTCTGTTTGACCAGCAACAGGCTTACTCAAAAACTTCTTTTGAGTCTGCCAGCATGGCTGACCATCATGGTTGTTTCAACAGAATTATTTATATCCTGAATTTTTGATGGATTTTTTTTATCTCTTATATTGTCTTTGTAAATTTACTGGCACCCTTTTGACATTTATATTCAAAGATCCACTGGATTTAAATCTTTTCTATTTTCAAATAGACTTGTAAGCACTGCTGTTGCTATGATCTCTTAATTACAAAGATGATACTGGCAACCCCCCCCATCAGCTGGGTACTATTAATGTGGTGTTTTGTACCCACTTTACACTCTTACATGACAAACAAAAACATGATAATCTGCATGTTCTGCTCACATTATGAGTTCACAACATTTCAAAGCCCAGGCAAACCAACCAGGACCAAACAGGAAAACTAGAATTATGAATTGAAGAAAAAACATTGAAAGAAAAATGCAGATTTTTCAAAATCCAAACTTTTACTTAAACACTGTGTTTTTATTCCATGCATTTGCACAAACAAGCTACAAACACAAGTGTGGCGTCCCTTAGTTCAGCATTTCTGAAAGCCTACAGCTTTTGCAAGGAGCAGCAGCAGCAGAGTTCCATGCTGGTGCTGTTACAGTGACAGTCACCAGGGTCAAGGAGCAGGTGCAGGGGAGAAGAAACACAGCACAGCCTAACTAACACAGACTGAAAAACGGGCTGGGCACACGCGTCTGCCATCCAGGATGTCAGGCCAGTTACTCCCAGGCTGGGCAATGGCTCGTGGCACGCCGAAGGTAACGGGGTAAAGCAGCGCCCGAGCGGAGAGGATGGGGAAGGCGCTGCTGCCACTCCTCCTGTGACAGGGACAGGGGACAGGGGCTGCCCGCACGGCCGCGATGGGGAGCAGGAGGGGCCCGGACAGTGCCCAGGCGGGGCCGGACGTGTCCGCAGGCACAGCCCGTGGCGGGGAGGGTGAGAGCGCCCAGGGCAGGGGACAGCACCCGGACAGCCTCGGGACAGAGCCGGGCAGACCGGCCCGGGCCCGGCCCCAGCTCCCTGCCCCGGCCCCGACCCGCACTGCTCACGGCCGAGCTGCTGCCAACACCAAACC
>WBNO01003042.1:85318-99943 GCA_013400575.1 Peucedramus taeniatus | reverse complement strand
AGGAAGGAAGGAAGGAAGGAAGGAAGGAAGGAAGGAAGGAAGGAAGGAAGGAAAGAAAAAGAAAGAAAGAAAGAAAGAAAGAAAGAAAGAAAGAAAGAAAGAAAGAAAGAAAGAAAGAAAGAAAGAAAGAAAGAAAGAAAGAAAGAAAAAGAAACAAAGAAAGAAAGAAAAAAAAGAAAGAAAAAGAAATAAAGAGAAAGAAAGAAAGAAAAAAAAAGAAAAAAAAGAAAAAGAAAGAAAGAAAAAGAAAGAAAGAAAGATCTCCAGGTAATGGAGAAATTGCCCAACAGCCTGGGCAGGCTCTGCTGTGAAATTCCACCTTCACCTCAGCAGAACTGGAGCTGCAGGGATGATACCAATGTCCCACCTGTGCCTTGGCATCCATGGAACTACTTCTAGGAGAGACACCCCCTCTGCCAGTCCCTCCTGACACACTCAGGTCCTTGCAGGAGGTGATCATTGACAGCAGATGTTGATCCTCAGAGCAGGTTTCCTGTCACCACTGGCAAAATCAAGTCCAGAATCACCCAAGAATTGGTACCACTGTGATCTCTCTGCTGTCTTTTGAAGGAAATGCCTCTAACCCAACAAGCTGAGTTTAGCTAAACCAGAGCTGTACAGAGCAGGGGAGGGCGGTGTCTGCACAGACACCAAAAAGGGAAATATCCTCCCTTCCTGGTCCCACTTTAATAGTTACAGCAAAGGTCTGAGATCTCCAGCAGATCCCTGCATAGAAAAATCTGCTTGGAGATAACCCCTCCAATGTATACAACCCCTGTAGAGTGTCTATAATGATTCCCGCAATGTGGAGCTGATAAAGGTTCAGATCAAGGCATTGCAGTCAAATCCATTTCATCCCGTTGAAGGATGAGTTACCCAAACCAGCCAGGAGTCTCCAGGCAATAACAGGACACTGGAGTGCCCACGTGACAGATTAGCAAAAGCCCTGTGTCTTGGTTTGAAAATCCAGGTGTCTGCTGAGGAAGGCAAGAGCCTCCCCTGAAATGGAAAATGTAAAACCCCTCCCTCTGAATTATTACAATTTTGAAATGAAGGGGCTCTCAGGCAAAGATATGGGAATAGGAATAACAGTTCTTTATTAGGGAAGAAAACAATAATAAAATGAAAATGCAGTAATACAAAACAACACTGCCAGAGTCAGAATAGGAGCTGACCCCCTGTGGGTCAGGGTGTTGCACAGTCCCATTCCATGGTGGCTGCTCCTCCTGCAGTGCCAGGGGTGGCTCTGGTGGAGCAGGGATCCTGCAGAAGGGTGGAGTTTTCCTCTGAAGCTCCAGGGGTGCTGTAGCTGGGCCTGCTCTTGCTCTGGGAATGCAGTGGAGCAGAAAGCTGCTCCTCTGGGAATGCAGTGGGCAAAGGCTGCTGTGCTGTTCCCAGGGTCAGATTGGATCCAGGTAGGAATGCTTGGCTCCTCCCCCTGGGCAGAGCATCTCCCAGTGGGATGATGGAATTTTATCAGCCATGCAGGGACACTCACTGGCCATGGACAGAAGAGATCTCCTGGAGGGAGGATTGGTTGTGTGAGAGATAAAGAAAAAACTGCCCAATGACCAGGAGATAACTGCCCCACCTCTGACAGATGGGAATTGAATACACACCCCCAGCTACATCTTGTAACTTAAGACACCCTGTATGTTCTCAATTTCCTGAATTGTGATGGAGCTGGCCAAACAGCCAAAGGCAATATTCTTTTGCTACAAAGGCTTGTCCCAGTGATGGTAAAAGATCCAATAACAAGGCCCTTATTTTATAAGGCTTTACCTACATGCAACAGGATACATCCCACCAGGGAAATGATCTCCAACAGCTAGGATGGGCTGAGCTTTAATGACTGAATCCTCTGCTCCAAATTTCCTGTTGAGTTCTTGTCTTGATTCCCTGAGTCTTAACCTGGGCCCTTCCCCCTCTCTGTGATTTACTGGAGGCTGAGTTTGGCCCCGAACATCTTCTAAAACTCCACTTATAAAGCACAAATAACAACTTGGAAATAGAAGTTGAGCACTTGTTGCTCCTAGAATCTTTGCTTTGTTGGGATCATTCCTGAAGTTTTAACTCTGGGCACTCTCAGGTCCTGCTCTGTCGGGTGCAGTTCTCACCTAAGGACCCTAAGAATGCTTTCAAATTTCCAGCTGCAGAGGGGTCCCAGGACATCACCTACTACTCTCTCTCCCTGAACTCATTTCTTCCTGGAGCCCAAGCTGGCAGGCGCTGTTTTTTCCCTAGTTTTGGAGTACTGGACAACATTCCATGGAGTGTGAAGGGTATGGGATAAGAACACACCAGGTACCCTTCTCATGATTATCTGAGACAGGAGGAATTGGCCCCTTGAACCCCTCTGTTTTCAGCCTCCCCCTGCCAGAACCCAGAGCAGATTGATGGAAGCTCCTATTCTAAATCCTGGGATCATTAAAGATGGATCAGCACCTGCTGATCATCTCATCCCTGTAACTGCTCCAAGAGGTCCTAATGAGGGAGTATTTCTGAACCAATACATAAATATCCCATAGAAATTGCCCACTAATGCCCCGGAGAAGATGCTGGTGATCATGGCTCTGATTCTCCTGGTGAATTTTTTCCCCTTATTTTGGAGTACTGGACAACATTCCATGGTGTGTCAAGGATGTGGGATAGGAGCACACTAAGGACCCTTCCCAACCAACACCTGGTTGCCCAAGACAGGAAGAACTGGCCCCTTGAACCCCTCTGCTTTCAGCCTCCCCCTGCCAGAACCCCAGAGCAGATCGATGGAAGCTCCTGCTGCTTCCATTAAAGCATTAATTGAAGCATTAAAGATGGATCAGTGTCTGCTTTTATCCCAAGAATTCCTAATGAGGGAGAATTTCCAAACCAAGACATAAATGTGCCATAGGTTTTGTCCATTAAAGCCCTGGAAAAGATCCTGGTGACCATGGCTGAGATTCCCAGGGGAGACATGGACACTTCTGGTAATTGCTGCTTCCAGCCCAGCCCTAGAGTCTCCCAGAGGTAGATTTGGTTTTATTTCATCATTAAGTACAGCCAGGTACAGAAGGAGACATCAAAACTTTTGAAAAACATGATGAGAACCTGTGCCAAGTCCCACACAACCAGGACAAAGCACCAAGTGTCCCATTAATGTCACAATTTCTACAACAGCAACAAGGTTTGTGAGGAGCCTTTGCCAAAGGGGCCAACCCTCCCACTGTCTTCACACAAACCCCCACCTCTTTCCCCCTCAAAATCCAAGATTTTCATGGGATGTCCCCAGCCCAGGGATAAAAAGCCTGGGGGGTGATCTGCAAATATCAGATCACCCCCCAGTTGATTAGTTGGTTAAACCCCGAGGATTAGTTGGTTATTTTACATCTCATGGGGCAATGATGGGATTAATCTTGGAAAAGTGCATTTAGTCAAGTAAAAAATTGAAGCTAGAAGAGTGAGCAGCAATACAATTATTTGGAAGCTTGGGAAATGAGTTTTTATGAAACACAGAAGGAATTCAATACGTTCTGGCTATCAAAAAAAAAAAAAATAGACAAGGCTGAAAAACGATTTGTTATGTGATATGTAAACAGGCTCAGAGGGAAGGACATGGGAATGTGCTCTGTGAAACACCAGCAAAGTGACCAGCAGTGGGTGGTGAAGCAGCATAAATTCAAATTAAAAATAAAAGTATAAAAAGTGGGAAAGGCTCCTGAAGGGCCACAAATGCAGACCCCACATCATCCAATAAAATCCAGATGTTGTTTGCAGGATGTTTGATTAAACACAAATTATCAGGCTCATTCAACACTTAACAGGGAAAAAAAAAAATATCTCTGTCCATAAAATCAGTTAAAATATCACAGTGGTCCTTTCAGGCCCAAAGTTCTGTGTTTGGTATTGAAGTGTTGTGTTCAAGGAATGCTGACACAGCTCATCCCAGCAGGCAGCACTGGGAAAATGCCAGAACTGGGGAATGGCCCTTTATGACATTGGCTCCTCCTGGGAGCGTGGGCTTCTACAAGACCATGGAATCACAGATCCATGGAATGGTTTGGGTGGGAAGGGACCTTCAGGACCATCTCATCCCACATCTGCCATGGGTAGAGACACCTTCCACTATCCCAGGGTGCCCCAAGACCCAGTGTCCAACCTGGCCTTGGACATTCCCAGAGATCCAGGGGCAGCCACAGCTGCTCTGGGCACCCTGTGCCAGGGCTTCCCCACCCTCCCAGGGAACAATTCCTTCTCAATATCCCATCCATCCCTGCCCTCTGGCAGTAGGAGCCATTCCCTGTGTCCTGTCCCTCCATCCCTTGTCCCCAGTCCTTCTCCAGCTCTCCTGGAGCCCCTTTAGGCCCTGCAAGGGGCTCTGAGCTCTCCCTGGAGCCTTCTCTTCTCCAGGTGAGCACCCCCAGCTCTCCTAGACATGAAGATCCTGGTGTCAAAGACATAAGAAATGAGAGGTTGGTCTTTCTTTTGGGCCTTTGGAGGCCTCTTGTGCCCAGAGGTTTTCTGCCTTCCTCCCTCCTGCTGCTCTGCCACCTCCTCTCTGTCCCTTTGAAGTCATTCCCTGTGTCCTATCACTCCATCCCTTGTCCCCAGTCCCTCTCCCCCTTTCCTGTAGGTTCCCAGAAAGTTACGCTCCTTAAGCCTTAACCCTAAGCCTAAACCTAAGCTGATATCTCTGTTTTCCTTTCCTCACTGCAGCTTTGTCCCTGGATCTGGTTTCTCTTCTCTGAGGGCAGTGCCAGCTCTGGTGTCCCTGGAGATCACTCCACCTAAAATCTGCCACTGCCTTTTCTCCTGGCAGCACCTCCAACTTCTGCCCAGTGGGAAATTTGATTTTTTCACCTTTTGTTTGATCTCAGCTAGGATCTGAGTGTTAAAAGGGAGTTTATTTCGAATTAAATACTGCAGAACCACATGAACCCAGAAACAAATTGGGTGTGGCTGCTGGGAATAAACTTCCCAGTGTTCCTGCTGCAG
This sequence comes from Peucedramus taeniatus, assembly GCA_013400575.1. Classification (NCBI taxonomy): domain Eukaryota; kingdom Metazoa; phylum Chordata; class Aves; order Passeriformes; family Fringillidae; genus Peucedramus; species Peucedramus taeniatus. The sequence continues at coordinate 94,972 of WBNO01003042.1, read as the reverse complement.
AAGACTTCTTTCTGTTTGGTTGAATCATCCAAAAATACTTCTCAGGATTCAGTTCAATCTGATTTTCTTTTTTTTTCCCCCTATCTTGCGAGGGCTGAAGAATTTCATCCCTGGTGCAGCACAGCTTGGAGGTGAGAGTGAGAACTCCCTCCACCACCACAAGTGGTGAATAAACCACATTCCTCCCATGGAAATATTGCACTGTAAAGAGAAATGTAGCTTTATAGTAAGTGAGCCTTATTATAAGTCAATTCCTTGGGAAGGAAATATTTCTTCCAGCTGAAAATATTTCCTCCTGCCAGAGCCTTTGACTTTGTGGGAAGAACCCTTGAGCTGAGCTTTAGCCTCCCTCACTCACTGGATCAAGTTAAATAATGCTGAGGGGCTCAGCCATGGATTCCTCATTCCAAAACAGCCATTTTTTTCTTCTTAAACAGACCTTTTTTTTTTTCCAAAACAGCTATTCTGGGAAGTCCCAGAAGACACCCCATAAAGGGATTTCCCATTGTCTATGTAATGGAACTCATTTAATCACCAAAGCATGACAAACTCCCTGTGGAGCAAAGGCAGGTTGTCTCCAGAGGCAGAATTCCAGGAGAATTGGCTAAACCCATGTGTACCTGGCTGTGAGACACTGAAGAGATCAAGTGAGTGGCAGATGTTTAGAGCAGGAGGTGACTTCCACAGAAGATGGGCACTGAAAAAGCTTCATAAAAGCCTTTGGGCACTTTTGGTGGGGCTGTTGTTGTGTCCTGGGCAGAGCCAGCACCCACTGATCCTTGTGGAAAGGCTCCTTCCAGCTCAGGAGATCCCATGATTCCATGAGAAGGCTGATCCCTGAGCATCCCCTGGGTCCTGCAGCACGGGCAGGAGCTGAGTGTGGCCCTTCCCAGCCCCAATCCCCACCATGAACCCAGAATTCCCATCCTCCCTCTGCTCCTTCACCCAGCTCTGCACCAATAAGGCTGCAGAGTCCCTTGGGATTTTTTCCTCATTAATTCCATGGAAAGGATTCACCTGGGACAACCCAAAATGAGCTGTCTGGTTCCTTATTTGCTTTATTCTGCATGGAGAGCAGCAGCCTGCTAAGGGCAGGATAATCAGCTCAGGGGTTGATATCTCTTTTCAGGGCAGGTAAATCCTGCCTTAAATCCCCCTGGGGCTCTCACCTTCCTCTGCAAGGCAGAACCCACCCAGCCCAATGTGCTCTGGAAACAGAGATCCCTAAAAACCTGCCAGTGCTAAAGAAAGCCAGGCCAGAGAGACAAAACGCAACCTCAAAAATCAGGTTGTTTTGACTAATCCTTTTTGCATGCATCATTTCCCCCCACCCATAAACTGAAAGCTTTTCATTGATTCCCCCTCAGATGCATTGTTCAGATAAATTCATTAAATTCGGGGGAGAAGAAAGGCTGGGTGGGGAAGCACAAGAGAAGAAGCTGGTAAGAAATTAATAATTCTGTATTCCATGCTGTCTGCAGTAAATAATGCATGGAGCCACACACTGAATGATGAGACCCAATGAAATATTGAAGAGCTGCTGTTCCAGGAGCAAGTCTGTTCCGAGCCTGGAATGAGCAGGATCTGCCTCAGGAACAGGAATGATCCCATATTTAAGGCTGGATTAGAATGCACACACACAGCAGGGCAAAATGAAGATTTTCCAGGCAGCTTAAATCTGACACCTCTTAATTTCTAACTGCTTGACTTTGTGACCTTGGGAATGGTTTCAGGAAATGTTATTGGGCTTCTTTTTTTTTTTTTTTTTTTTTTTTTTTTTTCCCTGGCTGTTATTTCTGTGGTTTGTTTCAGTTTTTGGAGGAGGCATCAGGTCCCTGTTTTAGAGGTGGGAGTAGAGACAGGAAATTCCTGGCTGGGAGCTGAAGGGCAGCTTAAAAACTTGAGGAAAATATAAAAAATTGGACGAGGCATTGATGTGGAAAAGGGATGTTATTCCTTATTTTTATAGACAACTTCTCTGTCCACCCTTAACAAATAGAGGCTTAAAAGCCATCAGAACAATGGCACAGAACCTTCTTAAATTCTTAATCACATCTACACTTTTCTGTGTTAAATAAATATATATCCCTGTTTCCACCAGCACACAAAGCCTGACAGGAATTCCAGGAGATGGAATTCTTTTCCCTGCAGTTCTGTGGGGCTTCAGGATGTGCTCATTTTTAAAACCAGAGAAGGCCCCTGCTTGTTTGGGGTTGTAGAACTCCCACAGTGCTTGGGCTCACTAATAATCTAAATATAATTTGTCTGAATAATCAGCCCCTTCTCCTGCCTGCACCTTCTCAGGTGACAAATGCTCGTACATGGCTCAGAGATTGCTCTTCATTTTTTCAGAAAAATAAAGGTTTACGAGGAAACATCAGTTTTACATGAAAAACTGTGTTTTCCCTGGAATTTGTGTCATTATTGTGTTTGCAGCTCAACTCTGCATTCAGGCCCTGCTTTCCCACACCAGGGCCCATCACTCATCCTCCCACATACAAAACAAAATTCCTCTGTCTTCTTCAGGTCTGCTCCACCCTCTCTTCAGCATTTTCCCTCCTTCTCCTCCGTGTCCTTGCTCACCTCCCAGTTTTTACCCCATTCTCCAGCACTTCCCTTCTTCCCATTCTCTGTGTGAAGCCCATGATGCTGAGTCCTTGGGCACATCCACCACCCTTGGCTGTCACCTCATCCCATGTGGGAACCTGTGGGATGGAGCAGCAGTGGCATGAGGACTTTTGGCTGCATCCAAGACTTGTCAGATCCATTGAATGGTCTGGGTGGGAAGGGACCTGAGAGCCCATCCAGTGCCATCCCTGCCATGGGCAGGGATACCTTCCTCTGTCCCAGGCTGCTCATCCAGTGCCATCTCTGTCCAGCCTGGCCAGGGATGGGACCCAGCCTGAGGCCATTCCCTCTCCTCCTGTCCCTGTTCCCTGGGAGCAGAGCCCGATCCCCCCGGCTGTCCCCTCCTGTCAGGAGTTGTGCAGAGCCACAAGGTCCCCCCTGAGCCTCCTTTTCTCCAGGCTGAGCCCCTTTCCCAGCTCCCTCAGCCTCTCCTGGGGCTCCAGCCCCTTCCCAGCTCCGTTCCCTTCCCTGGACACGCTCCAGCCCCTCCAGGTCTCTCCTGTCAGGAGGGTCCCAGAGCTGCCCCAGCCCTGGAGGTGCCCCAGCAGTGCCAGTTCAGGGGATGGGCACTGCCCTGCTCCTGCTGCCCCCCCAGGGCTGGCACAGCCCAGGTGTCCTTGGCCTGTGGGCCCCCTGGGCACCCCTGGGCTCATGTCCAGCCCCAGCCACTGTCACCAGCATCTCCTTTCCTGCTGCTGGGCACTTCCCAAGCCCCTCTGCCCCAGCTTGGAGTACTCCCTGGGGTTGTTGTGAGCCCAGGGCAGGACCTGGCACTTGGCCTTGCTGTCCCTCAGTCCACGGATCCAGCCTGCCCAGATCCCCCTGCAGCACATCCCCGCACCCCCCAGCTTGGTGTCAGCTGTGAAGTGGCTGAGGGAGCACTCAATGCCCTCATCCAGGTCATCAGTAAAGGTATTAAACAGACCTGGCCTCCATCCTGAGCCTTGGTACACTCCTGGCCCTTGCCACCAACCCCATTCACCACAATACACAGCCCTGGGCACCTCCATGTCTCAGGTTCCCATTCCATGGGAACACCTTCTGTAACTCTGCTCGATGGGGCAGTGGAAGTTCAGCTTCCTGAAGGAAGGATCCTGCTCCTGCACAGGCCAGACTGAGATGGATGAGCCACAGAGAAATAGACAGCTATTCATTTAAAAAAGAGAATTATCCATACCCATTCCTTTTCCTAGTATGTTTCTCTCCCACTCCACATTCATAAACAGAAATGAAGGAACTAATGTTCCTTTCGTTACTGAGTTTGTCTGTTTGCCCAACATAATTCATGAGCTGCTTTGGCAAACAGGAGAACAAACAGATTTATTCTGATAAATGAGGACGCTTTGGTGCATTTCTTTATCACATCCCTTCCTTTCTTCTTTTCCCCTCCTCTCTTCTCTGTCCTCCTCACTGTTTTCCTTGCAGGGATTCTGTTTCCATGTTCCCATGGCCACATCTCAGGATGATCCTGGTGTTTGTGACACCATGGCATTGTCAACGTCACTCCTGGCAGTGCATTAACACTGGGCTCATTTTCTGGGGTTTAACAGCTGAAAATGAGCAAAACTTTATAAGGTTTTTATAAATCAAAACCTTCCACTGGCAGGAACAATGGGGTTTTGTAATGAACCAAGGGGGGAAGGGAAGTTCTCCATCTGGGATGTTCAGCCAGGCTGGACAGACCCAGCAGTGACTCAAGAGCATCCATAGAATCAGAGAATCCACAGAATTATTAAGCTTGGAAAGATCCATGAGACCTTGGAGTCGAACCACTGAAATTGGCATTGCCACATCCAGCAGCTGAACAACCCAAAAAAGCCTCAGTGCAAAGGACCTGGACTTGTCAACAGAGCAGGTTGGGACAGGGGTGTGACAGGGACAAGGGGTCTGACAGGGACACGGGGGTGTGACAGGGGCAGGGGGGTGTGACAGGGGCAGGGGGGTGACAGGGTCAGGGGGGTGTGACAGGGACAGGCTGTGACAGGGGCAGGGGGGTGACACCTCTCCAGTAATTCTGACTGTCAGGACGTGTCCCAGGTGAGGAGCTGGGTCTCCTGTTCCAGAGGCTTCAGGTGTGAGAGTTGGAAGAGCCTGGGTTGATCAATATTCAACACAGAAAGGGAATTTATTGGGAATTTTTCATTGGATAGTGACAGAGGAATTTATTTTCATTTTGGGTGCTCAGGATGGGATTAGTTTCTCCTAATTTAACCTAAGAAAGGACATCCACAGCTAAGCCAGCCTGTGGATTGCTTGCAGATCCAGGAGGGAAGCAGGCAATTTTAGGATCCCTCCTTTAGGATGGTTCAAAACCCCACAGCCCCCACTGTGTCTCTCCTGGGCAGAGTGACCCCCTTGGGGACACCTGAACCCCACCCTCAGGTCCTGGCAGTTCACAGGAATCAGGAGGATTTCTAATCAAGTTATAGAGATGAGATCTGGTTGCAGATTAATTGCCCCACATTAATTGTCCTACATTAATTGCCCCACATTAGTTGCTTCAGTGGTCTGAAGCAGTGTTGTAAGGAAACCCCACAGCTCCAGAAGTGTTGGAGAGGCCACTGGACACCTTTCCTTGCCAAGAATTCCTGTGTCAGATGGTTCCACTTCCATCAGGCAGGTCTTTTTTATTAAGCAGGTGTAATTCCAGAGGCTTTTTTTCTCTAAGATGAATCTCACAGAGCAAGGAGAAAATAGAGTCTCCTCCTGCAGCTGGAATTTGCATTGGCTGGAGCTGATCAGTGGTGACAGGAATGAAGTGAATCATTCCAGGAGAGTAAAGAAGCACGGAAAGAAGAGTTATTACAGTGATTATTTTCTGTCTGCTAAGACCACAGTCCTGAGCCTGTCTTGTCACAATCCAGCTCTCAAAAGTGATTCTGAGAAGAGTCACTGTAGGGATAGGAATGAAAGATTCCACCCAGAACTGTGATCCAAGGTGGAGCAGCTTCTGGAGTAGTGTGTGGACCTGAGCACGAGGCTGGGCGCAGGTGTTGGGACACCCAATTCCTCTTAGGAATTAAGAGCTGTTGTCAAATTCCTAAAACAAAGGATCCCACCAAATTTGTAGGGAGAGGATTCTCTGCAGGATCTCCTGATGTTTGGGTGCAGTTTTGGGATTTACAGCACTGGGGCAGTTCTGATCTCTGCTCTGGGACAAGGACAGGAGCCAGGGAAGGGCTGGAGCTGGGCCAGGGCAGGCTCAGGCTGAGATCAGGGAAAGGTTCTTCCCCCAGAGGGTGCTGGCACTGCCCAGGCTCCCCAGGGAATGGGCACGGCCCCGAGGCTGCCAGAGCTCCAGGAGCCTTTGGACAGCACTGCCAGGGATGGACAGGGTGGGATTGTTGGGGGGTCTGGGCAGGGACAGGGGCTGGATCAATGATCCCTGTGGGTCCCTCCCAGTTCAGGTTATTCTGTGCACCTCTAAATGTAGTTTTAAGGGCCTCTGGAGGGTTCCTCCCTGCCAGGAACACAGATGTGACATTGTGACACCCTCATAGCCTCCCAGCTCTTGACCACATTCCCACCAGCTCGTGGGAATTAAGAGAAAGGAGACATGGATGGGACATCCCTGAGTGCCAGTCAGGGTCACCCTAGGGGGTTGAGGATCACCTGTCACTGTGACAAAATCTTACAGGTGCAGTTGGATATGGAACAATGCAATTAAGTGCCCTCATTTTAATAACTTAATTTTAATGAATTAATATTCACAATGTCTGTCTGGGTCAGTTTTCAAATGCAGGACTAAAGTGGGATGAGGATTTTTCTGCCATGATTAGGTGGGATTTGGTTAAATGACACAAAAGAGGAACTTTCAGGCTTCAGCTCTTTACGTGGCAGTGGATGTGGAGGGTTTTCTCTGCAGAGAAGATCCTGCGTTTCCCCTGGAATGGGCTCCCTCTGCTCCACCTTTCCCTCGGGGTGCTAAGGGAGCCAGGCCAGAGCAGGGTGGTGTTCCCTGCCACAAAGAAATTGTTTGAGTTAATTGATGCTTAAAGGAATTATTTCCATTTTAGCTATGGGATTTATTTTTGGTGAGAACTCCAGAATAACTGGACAGAGAAGAATCTGCCTGGTATGAACAAGACTCTGAAGAGAGGGACCAATTCCTTCCATTATTGATAACAAAATCATCTTCCCCAGAATAGCAAATGAGGCAAGATTGGCATTTTGAGATAAGGCCCTGATTATTGGCCATGGATTCCATTACATCCTATTATTTCTCCCAGATGAAGCTTTAAATCATCTTTCCTAACTGCAGACAGTTGGGAGTTATTCCTTCCACAGAACAACCATAAGTTATTCCATTAACTTCTCCATTCTCATTTATTTTTCTATTTTGTTTTAATTAATACAGTACCAAACATTCAGGAATTCCAGACTAAATTCCTTAGGTAAGCAGTGGTCTCCAAAAAGCTGCTGGAAGAATTTAAAATCATGAGTAAGTTATTTAATAGCATTAAGCCAATTCATAATTCAGTATTATTGATATCAGTGGCTGCTGGTGAGGAAGGAGGGGAAGAAGATGGTGGAGGGCAGCCAGGAGGGAAATCAAAGCTGTGTCCAGCAGGATGAAGGAGGAGGGAGTGGATACAGCAGGAGAACTGTGGGATAACAGCAGCTGCTCTGCTCCTGAAAGATTTAGAGGAAATTCCACTTTTTTGGGAGAGAAAAATGCAGGGTAGGTAAAGTTACAACTGCTGGAAACAGAAATTAGTAGGAGTCAAAGTTTATGGGAATGAACTGGAATGAAGGAAAAATCCAGGGGAACCTGTAAGGCTGAGGAAAGGTGAAATGGACAAAGACAAGATGCTCTAAGAAGACTTGGGAACTCCAACTTGCAGCAGGAGGGAGCATTGGGAAACTGGGAGTGGTGAGAGCTGAGCTGTGGACAGTGAGGAACTGAGGAACAGTGGAGAAGGATTTGGGATTTGAGGCAGGATTGGGTGGAATGTGCAGCAGGAATGGGAAAAATCCAGCTCCTTGTTGTGTTGTGTGAACCATAAATCCTCTGGAACAAAACCTGAGAGGGTGGAGACAGCAGGGCCCTGGAGGCAGGAGGGACATCCCTGTCCTGGGGGCACCAGGAACGGCCTAGGCCAGGGGAGATTGTCCTGCTCTGCTCCAGCTAGGACAGCCCCACCTGGAGAGAAGGCTCTAAAGCTGTTGGAGAGAGACCAAAGGAGGGACATGGGGATGGGGAAGGGTCTGGAGGGGCTGAGGGCATTTGGAATGTTCAGGTGGAGCAGAGGAGCCTGAGGGGAGACTCCTCAGGGGCTGCAGCTCCTCCCGAGGGCAGCTCCAATCTCTGCTCTGGGACAGGGACAGGAGCCAGGGAATGGCTGGAGCTGGGCCAGGGCAGGCTCAGGCTGAGATCAGGGAAAGGTTCTTCCCCCAGAGGGTGCTGGCACTGCCCAGGCTCCCCAGGGAATGGGCACGGCCCCGAGGCTGCCAGAGCTCCAGGACCTTTGGACAGCACTGCCAGGGATGGACAGGGTGGGATTGTTGGGGGTCTGGGCAGGGACAGGGGCTGGACTTTGATGATCCCTTCCTGCTGAGAATATTCCATGATTACATCAGTGACTGCAGTCCATCCCCCCAAGTCTCAGCTCCTTCTGATGTCACAGCAGAAAGGTTTCCCCACTTTGGGGGAACCTCAGAGATGACCTGGATTGGAATGTGCCACATGAACCCCCCCAGGCTGCTCAGGAGTCTCCTTCATAGTTTGCAAATCCCACATGGAAGTGGCTGTCCAGGTGGATGCCTCCCACCTGGAGTTCTCTACCATATTAGTGCCAATATCCCAATATTCCTGTCCCTCCCACCAGTGGAACAGAGTCCTGGGATCCCTGGTGCCCTTCCTCTCCCTCAGGTCATTCCCTGACCATCCCTGCTGCAGGAGGTCACTTCCCATGTGGTGCTGCTCCTGATGTCCTGCCAGGAGTTCCAAGAGACTCGGTTAAGGGGGGTTTATATAAAAATACAAAAAATCTTTACATTAAGATCTCTCCTCAGCAAGTTTGGGTTCAATTAACTGTTTATGAATAAAGTTTTTGTCAGTGACAAATCCCTTTTTGCTTAACCCATGAAATTCCATGACCCATTTAACCCTGAGTGCACTTTTAGCACTTCCTGCAAATAATTAATCCAATTTGGACTAATGGGATTGTGGATGGTCTGATCCTCACTTGATACTGCTTCATTCTTGCTCAGCACTTCCAATTTTGCCTGGAGTTATGAGATCTGGGAGGCAAATCAGGAAAGGCTCCTGGTAAATGCTCACAGATCATGATTTAGGAGGAGAATTGCTGCTCTTGATGAAGAATTAGGGACATAGAGAAATTCTTGCGTGAATAGGATGACATTTATTACAAAAAATTTGGCACAGCAAAGGAGCAAATGGTTGGATTTTATGTTCAGAGGCCGAGGAAAAAAAAGAAGATTTAAGGAAAAAGAAGAGAGATGTGAACTTTAAGGAAAGCTTTATTGTCCCCATTAGCAAAAGTTATGTTTTGGAACAGCTGAATGGATGTTCCTGAGCTCTGATCCCAAATTTGTGCTTTAACTCAGAACTCCAGCTCCTCTTAAATCCTACCCTATTTAATAACATTTGTGGAATTTCCCTCTCCCACCTCCCAGGGCCTTGGGAACTTGGCCTTGGGCAAACATCCAGAATGGGATGAATAGAGCCAGAGGAGGCTTTGCTGCTGGTGCTGTGCTTTCTCTCCACCTGCCTTGGGAGCTGAGTGCTCCCAGTATTCCCAGTGCTGCCCACTGGCATCACTCGTCTGCCTGGCAGCAATGGAGAGAGCAGAATCCTATGGGGATTCCAGCAGGAAGGAGCCGAGTGGATGGGACTGGACTCACTGGGACTCCCCAGCTGGGCTCATTCTGGCTGAGAAACCTGGAGATAATCCTTGGTAACTTCCCAAAATCTGCACAAGCAGTGGAGAAGGAGCAAAGGAACAAGGCCCTTCCTTCCTTCCTTCCTTCCTTCCTTCCTTCCTTCCTTCCTTCCTTCCTTCC
>WBNO01003042.1:41382-84828 GCA_013400575.1 Peucedramus taeniatus | reverse complement strand
CCCTCCCTCCCTCCCTCCCACCAGTTTTCCAGGGAATTTCCCATGGCAGTAACTTTGGACCCACAAGAAGCCTCACAACCCCAAAATCCTAAATTCCAACACACTTAAACAACCCAAAGTCCAAAAATATTCCTTTAGATCTTTGGGAAAGCCCTGCAGTGCTCTAAGGAGTGCTTTGATCTGGGAGCCAGAGGTTATCAAGCCTTGGAGAGGCTGCCCAGGCTAGTGGCAGAGTCCCCATTCCTGGAAGAGCCAAAAACCCTGTGGATGGGGCACTTGGGGTCATGGATTAGTGGGGAACACACTGATGGCTGGACTTGGTGATCACAGAGGACTTTTTCAACCTGAAGAATCCCGTGATTCTAAGGGATAACTTATAAAAATCCTGTTTTTCCAAAGCCTCAGCCTGGAGTGAGGTGGGTACAGACTGCAGAACTGCAGTGTCCCTGCACACCTCTGGAGCATCACTCCAGCAATCTGCTCCTGCTCCAAACTCCAGAGTGCCAGGAAATTGTCCAAGGAAATCAAACCCCAAAACCCCTGGAAATGGAATTAATGCACTGGAGTTAAAATTTGATTTTATTTTTCCCTCCTGGAGAATGGAAGCTCAGCTTGGAATCAATTAGAGCAAGCCCCAGGCAAATCCAGATGAAGATTAATGAGGGACCAGCTCCATCTGTTTGGTTCATTGGTATGGATTGGGAATGACTGGGAAGTTTGTCCAAAGCAGGAGCACAGGAAATGCCCCACCATGGGTTCAACATTGCTTTTTCCTGCCAAATAAAAGGGATCCATCCTGGATTTGTTTCTATTCCAGTGGTGAAGCTCCCAAGGTTTGCAAAGGGGAGATTCTTCCTGCACCAAAAATCCATGTACAACTCCAGAAATTTGGGAAGAAGCCCCGCACTCCTATGGCTGTTTCTCCATTCACCCCTGGAGTGGGTGCTGAGAGACCAGACCCCTCCCATCCCTGGTAACATGAGCATAAAAAACCATGAAAAACTTAGATGTTCCTGTCCAAACCTTTCTGTTGTCCCTTCTTGGTGCTGTTATTGATTGCTTTGCCTCCATCAGTTATTGGGAGTGTTCCGTATTGATAAGGCAGGTTCAGGCCAGCCCAGAGCCAAGTGGGACCCAAGTGTGGATCCAGGGCATGGATGAGCCAGGTGGCAATTCCAGGATGGTGGGAATGGGGCCTGGCAACTCCCAAATGGATCCTTGTGGGCAGATCCCGGCTGCCTCTGCCTGGCCATGAGAAATCTGGGAGGAAAACTGAAGTTATGGATGGAGTTATGGAATTCAGTTAAAACTGAAGTTATGAAGGAACCACAAAAGCCCTGTGGGCTGATTTGTCCCTTCATGACCCGGCACATTTTATTCCCACTTTTCCTCTGAGCTCCATAAATCATGCAGGACTTTTGGAGAACCACATTCCTGGAGTCTGGGGTGAGTTAATTTGTGATGGCACCAAGACCACACTCCAAACTCAATTAAACTCCACTTCAGCAAAGTCTGGGATGGATTTTGCTATATCCAAGCAAAATGTCCTCATGGCAGGGTCAAATCCCAGCCACTCCTGGGAATTTAAACATCTCAAGGTTTTCGGGCCTGAGTTCCTCAACCAACCAACCAAACCCCAGTGCCTGGTTGGTGACAAATAATCTCAGCATCACCCATTCCACGTTACTCCAAGGCTTTCCCAGATGAGAAATTCCCATCGAACATTCCCTGGCTGCTTTTTGCCATTCCCAGAGAGCTTTGTTCCTTTCCAAAGGAGTGGATTTGTCCCTGGATTCTGCTGCAGAGCAGAATGTCACCTTTCCAGATGACTGGTTTGGGCTGAAAATCAGAAGGGGGGTGCAGATGTTCAAGAGAAAGCTGGATTTTTGCCTTTTAACCAGGAAAAAGCCAAATATTCGTCCCAAGAAAAGCCTGAATGCCATTTTTTATGTTAGAAAAAACAGGAAAAATGCAAGGAATAATAAAATAATGTTTTAGAAAAATACTTCTGCACCTTAACCTGTACCTATGCCTGGAATCCCATCTAATTTCCTTCCAGCAAAATGTTCCTTTTCCATGTTTTTTCCAGTGGAAATGGCTTTGAAACCAATTGTAAAGCAGAAATAGAATTCATTTTTCCATTTGCTTTTCCTTTCTTTTTCCTTTAAGAACTTTCTTCTCTTTTTTTTTTTTTTTTTTTTTTTTTTTTTTTTTAATAAGGGGTGGTGGGGAACAAAATAAAAATCCCTCAGTTTTAAAGGAGGTGCCCCAATATTTTAAAAAATATGCACAGAAAACACATTTCTGATAAAAATTAATGGTAATTAATTCAGCTAAACAGTGCAAATTTGGGCTGATTTCAGTCATCCTTGTGCTTTGCCCTTTTTCTTTTCCAGCTTCCAGGCTTTTGTCAGGATCTGGCTGCGAGGAGCAATTTTGGGGTTGTGGTGGCAGGGGACAAATCTTTTTCCAGCCCCTTTTTCCTCTCATTTGGCCTCATTTTGTCTATGCTTTAAGATATTTTTCCATTTTCAGTTTCCTTGGAGTCTCCCTTTATTTCCCTCTCTCATTTTAGGGGGAGCCTTGGATAGGAAAATGGGAATAAGAACCTGTCTCCAAAGGGAAACTAGTGTGCCTGATCTGGATGTGTGCCAGGGCTTTCTTTCACCTCCTGCACTCCAGGAGAATTAGGGAATCCTTCTCCAGTGACATTTCTGGAAGCTGCTCCATCCCTCTGCCCACTCCCACTGGAAATGTGGAAAATATGCTTTGGATGGATCAAATCTGAAGTGTTCAGACCACTGGATCTGATCTTCCACTTCCCAAAAAAGGAGCAGCTCCTGAATTTTGTGCAGGAGCCACGAGTGGTTCCACAAGGATGGGATAACCTGGATGGGCCATGTTTTATCCCAGTGGGAATGTTCCCATCAGGATCTCTCTGCATTCCTTGCCTGTCTCTCTCAGAGACACTGCAGGGCCCTTCCCTTTCCATCAGACATCCCATCCTTATTCCCAGCCCTGCCAATCACCCATGGCTGCCCCTGGAGGTCCACACCAAGAGGTTGGATGGGAATTCCTGGTGGAATCTGTGTCAGGCATTAGCCAGAACTGGATCTGGCAATGCCTGACAGGCTGCAGCTCCTCTGTCCCAGTTTTTTGTCACTTTGAAAAGAAGGAATAATTAGGGAGGGGCTCCAGGGTTGTTCCTGGCTGGCTCAGAATGAAAGTTTCTTTTTCTGTGCCTTTCTTTTATGGGAAGGTGGAAGAAGGAAAGCAGGGAGCCCTTTAGTGCCTCCTTCTCTCAGTCCCTCTGAGCTCCTACAGCCTTTACACTTCAACCCCTGCAGCCGTGTCCTTGCCTGGCACTCTCCAGATCCATGGAATGCTGCCATAGCCATTTCCTTACTCCTGCACATCACAGGGAAGTGTTGGAATCCCCACCATTCCTGGAAGTGTCCAAGACCCACACAGACCTGGCACTGGGGACATGGGTGAGGGGTGGCCTTGGCAGCGCTGGGGGAAGGGCTGGACTGCAGGAGCTCAGAGGATTTTTCCAGCCTTGATTCCATGACTCCATGATTCCATGATTCCATGACTCCATGGTTCCATGGTTCCATGACTCCATGATTCCGTGATTCCATGACTCCATGACTCCATGGTTCCATGACTCCATGATTCCATGGTTCCACAATTCTGTGATTCCATGGTTCCATGATTCCATGGTTCTGTGACTGCTTTTCCACCCACACCAACATCCCTCTGCCACCACTCACAACCCTGGGACTGCCCTGTGTCCCTGCCCTGCTGTGTCCCAAATTTAACCAAACCTGAGCAGTGCTTGGGCTCCATCATGACCATCATGACCTACAGTCATGTAGGTGTGTGACCATGTCACAGAGAATCATGGAATCCTGGAATGGGTTGGGTTGGGAGGGACCTTAAAGCTCTTCTCAGGGACACCTTCCACTGTCCCAGGCTGCTCCAAGCCCCAGTGTCCAACCTGGCCTTGGACACTGCCAGGGATCCAGGGACAGCCACAGCTGCTCTGCCCACCCTTCCAGGGAACAATTCCTTCTCAATATCCAAACTAAATTTACCCTTCTTCAGCTTCAAACCATCCCCCTTTTTCATGACTGTGCCTCTTGATCTCCCCTCTCCCACCAGTGACATTTGCACAACGCAGTTTCCATTTCCCAGTTTGACACTTTATTTATCAAAGCAAGAAACCAGAAGATAAAGACTTTCCAGAAACAGCCTGGGATTCTTGGATTCTTCCGAGGTTACCTCTGGAGCAAGTTTTCCCTCCCTCCCTCGTCGCTACACCCAGTCAATATTTGAGTTGATAATAAAAATCTATTTTCTTTTCAGCTTCCCTGCCTCAAGAACAACATGTGCCTTGTCTTCCCTTCGCTTTGCTTATCAGATTCCAGCCAAAATGAATGGGCAGAGCTCTTACAAACAGAGAAATTAAATGAAAACAACACCAGTGCCAAGTTCTCTGCAAACACAGGAGTGAAATGAAAAATGCCACTCGCTGGAGATTCACCCAGCATGTTGAATTATTATCTGTCATGGCCTGTTCCTACATTTGTCCTTTCCCTGGGGTTGATAAATAAGACTTCCCATAAGTTCCAAAGCTGTAGCAGGAGTTGGGGAGCATATTTTGTTCATAAATCTCAGGACTATCTCCCTGACTCTCCTGGCAGCCCCATTGCTCAAAAGTCCTGCACTTCCCATGTCCTGCCTTTTTAATGGATAACTTGGAAATCTTTCTTTCCCTGATGCAGTTGCCAGGTTGATCCAGCTGTGCTCACAAGCCCTGATTTCCAAGAGCAGACCTTTGGTGCACCACAGTTCTTTGGGCAGATTTTGGGCCTTCACGGGGTTGGGTTCTGGTGCTGGGGCTGTTTTATGGCTGAGCAGCCCCAGGGGCTGGTGCAGCTGGGAAAAAGAGAAAAGGGAAATCCTCTGTTCTCAGGTGGGCTCAGTCCTGCCAAAAAAACCCCACAACCCATCTCTCATGAAGGCCAGGCCTTGGAGGCACCTTCTATGAGCAAAGGGCAATCCTGTGTCCCCAAATGGGCTCACTGCTGCAAAAAAAAACCCAAATTCCATTTCTCATGAAGGACAGGCCTTGGAGGCACCATCTGTGTCCTGCCCTTTGTGCAGGGAGCAGGAAAAACATCCTCCAGCCAGAGGGGAGGGATGGGGCACAGGGATCACCCTTGGAAGGGGGATTTAGGTGAGGAAATCAGACTTGGACCACTCATTTATGGACACTTGAGGTGAAATGAAATCACTGGGACCAAAAAAAAAAACAAAAAACCCCAAACCAAACCAACAAACAAAACAAAACAAAACAAACTCACAATCCCCCCCACCAAAAAAACCCCAACAACAACAACAACAAACCCACAAAAAAACCCCAAAAAACCAAACAACCAAACAACAACAACAACAACAACCACCACAAAACAAAACAAAACAAAACAAAACAAAACAAAAAAAAACCAAAAAAACCAACAACCACCAACGAAGAAAACCCAATCTAAATCAGGTTGATCAAGATTCATCCTAGGGATTTTTTGTTTGGGAGCAGAGCCCTGCAGGACAGGGCTCAGGGCCCAGGCCGGGAGGTGAGGTACATCTTTGCTCAGGAGCTTCCAGACCATCAGCCCCTCCCTTCCCCTGATTTTCTCCCTGCTGCTCCCTCTGCCCCATTTCCACAGGAATATGAGGATTCCAGCTAAGTCTCCTCAGTTCCTTCTCATGGAGCAGCTGTTCCAGCTGTCTCCTGGGATGAACTGGGACCTATTCCTACCTTTTCCTTCTCTGCTGGGCCCCACCTGCAGAATCCTGCCCTACATTTGGTTTGGAATGTGCCAGATCCCTTCTCCCTCACTTCTGGGTGTCCCTGTGTTCCCTGGGAGCACTGGCCACCCTCCTGCTCCAGGGTTTTCCTGTGTTCAGGGACCTCTTGGGTGACAGCACCTTAGGGTTTGTGGCTTCCTTGTGGAAAAGCTGCCTTATGCATGAGTTCAGTTTTTAAAATTGTGCTTGAAATAATTCCTATTTCTCCCACATGCCGGTGTTGTGGGAAATATCACAGAATCATGGAATTGTTTGGGTTGGAACGGAGGTCAAAAATCATCAAGCCATGGGCAGAGACACCTTCCACTACCCCATATTGCACCAAGCCCTGTCCAACCTGGCCTTGGACATTGCCAGGGATCCAGGGGTAGCCGCAGCTTCTCTAGGAAACCTTTTTCAGTGAGATCCCAGCTGGTTCTGCATCCCAGGATGTGCTCGACTGGTCACTGGTGCCAGAGCAAAGCTGAGCAGTGCTTTGTGTTGGCAGATCCTTTAGAAATCTGCCCATGGATGAGCTGCTCTCTCTGGGGAAATTTCTTCCCAGGGAATCCCAGATGCCTGACTTGCTCCTGCTGTGGCTGTGTCATCTGAAAAATCAGTGGCATCAGACAGAATGGGCATTTGAATTCCTCCTGGAATGTTTGGTGGCCTCAGATGTCTGTGGCTGTGTCCTGTGCTGTGACAGCTGTGCCTTGGTCACAGCTCTGTGTGAAGGACACTGAGGACAACCCAGAAAAAATTCCTGTCTTGCCATGGCAGGATCTGCTTCTGAGGGCAGCTTAACTCTCTGTGTAGCCAGGGATATTTGTCTGGAATTAGATTTGCTTCTCCAAGCCACTTTTACCTCGGAGGTGAAATTACATGTCCAACAATTTCCTTTAAATAATAGGGGAACTTTTCCACTTCCAAGCTCCATGTGGCTGCCAGAGTTTTGCCCTCAATGTAACTATTTATTCCCCTATTCCTGCTTTTTTTGTTTTGAATTGAAAATAGTCTCCATCTCCTGTCTGCTCCTGGCTGGAGCTGCATTGTTCATCAGACATTTATTAGCTTGTCTGGTGCCATGGCTATTATTCCTCCCTGAGATTTCTCACTTCCTCAAGTTTTTGTTCCTTGACAAAAACACAAAAGCCTCCCTTTCCGTGGCTCATTTTTATGCCTTCTCAGCTTCTCCTTATCACACCCTTTTCTTGTTTCTATTACCAACACGCTCGGGCAGGGCCTTCTGCACACCCGAGTCTGTCTGGCTGCACAGCAAGGCTGGGCTCCTGCCAGCTGGAATTTCATTTTCTTCTCATTTCTCCAAGCTGGTCTTGCTGGACTCTGGTGTCCCGATCCATGAGCTCCTGCTTACTAAGTGGAGGAACACATTCCATAATTCACATAATATATGCATTAAATACTCCTGGAAAAAGTGAACACCCCAGCTCTGGGTAAACTTGAGCCTTAGAGGGATCCCCATTTCCTTCAGCTACATTGTTTTAGAGTCATGGAATATCCTGAGCTGGGACCCACAGGGACCATCCAGCCAACCCCTGTCCCTGCCCAGACCCCCCAACAATCCCACCCTGTCCATCCCTGGCAGTGCTGTCCAAAGGCTCCTGGAGCTCTGGCAGCCTCGGGGCCATGCCCATTCCCTGGGGAGCCTGGGCAGTGCCAGCACCCTCTGGGGGAAGAACCTTTCCCTGATCTCAGCCTGAGCCTGCCCTGGCCCAGCTCCAGCAGTTCCCTGGCTCCTGTCCCTGTCCCAGAGCAGAGATCAGAGCTGATGTCATGAGTCTCCCCTCATTTTCCTCTCCCGCAGCTGAGCGTTTGTTCCATGTGATCTCATTCTCAGCTTCCCCAGAAGACCCTTCCCCACCCTCCAGCCCCTCCTTTGAACATTCTCCAACAGCTTTAAATCCTTCTTATCCTTTAAATCTTTCTTGCCATCAGGGACAGGACTTGAGCTCCACCTTGCAGGTCACTGACCCTATAGGGACTCCAGGAGCAGGACAGGCTGAGCCCTTGGGATGCCTTTCCCAGGGCCAGGCAGACCCTGGGACTGAGGACTGAACATCTTTGGGCTGAAATGGCCCCAGTTGCCACCTCAATGTGTCTGGCTCAATATAGCAAGACACACGTCACATCCACATTTATCCCCAAAATGTTCATGTTCCAGGCCTTTTGGGTGGTATTTTTCCTCATTCTAAAATAAAGGAGACAATCACATCTTGCTCTATTTTTTTTAATGGGAAGCATTGCGCAGTTTGGCTCCCAAAATAGCGTGTTCTGTATTCCCACATGCATCACCTGATGGAGAAATCTGGAAGAGTTGGAGATCCCTGTTCTTTAATTAAATGGGCAAATTGATGGGAACTTGGGAATACTTTGAGTACTGGCAGGTAACTGAGCTCTCGTCATGCTGTTCCTGCTCTCCTGATCTGTAGCAGTTGATTCTGAAACCACCAGAGCAGGGTGAGGGTGACACATCCAGCCAGGCATGGGGACACTTCTAACATGGGAAAAATCCATCCTCAGTCCTCTGGCCAAGGGCTGAGTGGATTGGGAAAGACAAGAACTCCCCAGGGGGCTCAGGGAGGGTGACCAAGGATCTCAATGACTCATGGAGGGAATGGTTGTGTTCCCATTTGGGCACTAAAGTCTCAACTCTCTCCACACAAAACTCACTTGGATTCCTGCACATAAAACCAAAGGAGATTTATCCCTGTCTCAGCCAGCTCAGACAAAGTCTGGCCTAGAGGAGCCTGGTTTTTCCATGGATTTTAAACTGAGCCTCCGGGAACTGCTTCAAACCCTCTGCCCTCTCTTAATCCTCTGATGGGGTGGGCAGGATCCACCCGGGATCTTCAGGAACTTCACAGCAAGGCAAAGGTTCCTTTGCCTCCTGCCTGGAACATCAGGCACAATCCCTGAGCATCTCCCAGTCCCCTCTGCTCTGCTCCCTGTCCAGCTGAGGGGGGCAGGAGCCTGGAGACCCCTCCTTGTGTGGGGATCCTAAAGGGATCAGGGACAGATCCCAGCTCCCAGTTCACCCCTGCAACAGGAGCCTCACCCTGGCACCAGTGGCTGAGGAATTGTCACCCTGAGCTAGCCCTGCCACAGTTGTGATTTACAAACCTCTGCAGTCCCCTCCTGGTCCCAGAATCACTCCTGGTCTTTCATTCCTTCAATTCCTTGGGGAGGGACCAAAGCCCTGAGCAGGAGAGCAAAGCAGGGAGGAACTGAACTCCCAAGTCTTTGGTTGAGGGTGCCCCTCTCCAGGCCCTGCTGTGGGCAAAAGGGAGCAGGCAACACATATGGAGCTAAAAATACCCTGGGACTGTAATTAATGTTTTGACAGCCTGACAGTGCAAATGATCTGATAATTACAGACCAGCCTCATTAATAGAATGGTCAAAATCCTTGTATGTAAACATCCCTCTGTGCCTGAGCTGTGATGCTCTATGTGCTCCTCGTCCCAGGTGGCAGAGCTCCAATCCCATCTCTGCTCCTCTTCCTGGAGGTGAAGATGGAATGGACCTTCTCCAGGGATAGCAGACAGCATGGGAGTGATTTTTTTATCCGACTGAGCAGCACAGGATGAAAAGGAGTTTATTACCTTTTCTTTGGTACCACAGGCACTGAAGCGGGTTAATCACAGCTCCAGATGTGTGACTTGATATCACAACAGGGCAGGATTAGGGTCATTGAAGTGTCTTGTCAACAGATTCATTTTAGCAGGTAGAAATTGAACTTCTCTTCTGAATAAAATTATTGAAACACAGAATCACAGAGTGGTTTGGGTGGAAGGGACATGAAAAATCATCCAGTGCCACTCTTGCATGTGCAGGGACAACTTTCACTGTCCCAGCGTGCTCCAAGCCCCCTCCAGCTTGGTCTTGGGCACTTCCAGGGATCCAGGGGCAGCCACAGCTGCTCTGGGCACCGTGTGCCAGGGCCTGCCCACCCTCACAGGCAGGAATTTCTCATGACCATACACCTAAATTCCCCCACTTTCAGTTTGAAGAGACAGACATCCACAGGGGAGCACTCAGCTCAGTTTGGAAATGGGTACAATTATCTCCAGGGTAATGAGGTGCAGGAACCAGCCCCACGCAGCTCCATTGCTCTAGGTGTCCCTGCAGCCACCTCTCCCAGCTGGAGATTCATTTGCCTTCCATCAGCTGTGGCTGATCCTTGCAGAGCTCCTGTGCAAGGCTGGGCTCAGTTTAACCCGTGATGGATGGAGGATATAAAGGTGATGGATTAAGTTGTTAATTATACAATTACAGGGAAGGTGGAATAGGGTGCTGGTTGAAAGGAAAATTACTTTGCAAGCTGATACCAGCTCCCAGAGCAGAGGTGGAAAATGCAAAATAGGACAAGACAGGACTCTGTCTGAAGTAGAATCCTTTGAAAACTTATCTGAAGTAATTCCAGAGGATGGAGAACTGGATATTTTAATTTTATGGCCAGTGCTACACTGTCATTTTTATCCATGGGATCCCTGGGTTAATCCTGCTGAGGGTGGAAGCTCAGACAAGGCAGCTGCTCTGAGCACCTGGAGGCAGAACTGGAGCTTTGGTTTAAACATGGAATCATGAAATATCCTGAGCTGGAAGGGACCCACAGGGATCATCCATTCCAGCCCCTGTCCCTGCCCAGACCCCCCAACAATCCCACCCTGTCCATCCCTGGCAGTGCTGTCCAAAGGCTCCTGGAGCTCTGGCAGCCTCGGGGCCGTGCCCATTCCCTGGGGAGCCTGGGCAGTGCCAGCACCCTCTGGGGGAAGAACCTTTCCCTGATCTCCAGCCATTCCCTGGCTCCTGTCCCTGTCCTAGAAGCAGAGATCAGAGCTGCCCCCCGGGCAGCCTTTTCCAGGAGACTTTTTTACTCAGCAATAACCTTTCAGAGATTGAGAGCCTGGAAAGGATGGAAATGAGCCGCCCTGGGACGAGGAGTCCCCTCGGGACCATCTTTGCCCATCCCGGTGTCCATGACATTCAGCTCACGCCCGGAGTTGTCAGGGCTGGGAGTGCCCCAGTTTGTGCAACCAAAGCCTTCCCGGGATGTGCATCCCTGAATGCAGACGCTGGGAAAGAGCAGATTACATAACACCCAGCTTTGTTTGTTTGCTTCAGCTTCATCTTGGATTTGGGAACAGACAGAAGATTGTCCTTTTTTTCCCCAAAATAATCCGAGGGCAGTGCGGGGCAGAGGGAGACCTTCCCGTTATTTTTCCCTGCCTTGTTCCAGGTGCTGCTGGGGCAGGTGAGCAGAGCTGGGAGCATCCCGGCTCAGGAGCTCTCCCAGTCTGTCAGAGATTACCTGGGAATTGCCTGTGAATTACCTGTGAATTACTGGGAATTATCGTCACCAGAGAGCCTCAGCTCAGGGCTCTGCCAGCGAAACCCCATTAAAAATTTACAGCTAATCCAGAGGGCTCATCCAAGGAATACATTTACATTTCTCCGCTCCCTTTATCCGCAGGATCCCTCAGATCGCGGTTTTGTGCTTCCATGTACAAAGCACTTTTATTCCGGGCTGGATTTCGCTATTCAAGGGGAAGGGAACCACCAAAGGATTTCTTTCACGAGGATTTCTGGGAGAAAGCACAACATAAATGCGGTAGAGCCCAAATGTTTGTGAATTCCTATGGAGCTGTTGTCTATTCCCTTGAGTGAGGGAAGATGAAGCCCATCTCCGGGCAATTATCCCTCCTGTTAGTCCCTGTGCCAGGGGAAAAGCAGGAAAAGCTCCCTCTGCACTGGGGGGACACTGGGAATGCGTGATGGAGGCACCTCCTCTGCTTGGCAGTAATTCCGTTTGGAAACAGGATGAGTCCAGGATGGAATTTTTTGGGAAGCTTTAGAGTTAAATCCTCCAGGAATTACCATTAGCAAGGAATTCAGGAGCAAGGGAATGACTTATCACAGTCTTGCCAGGACAAGGCACAGAAGAGTTTTGTCACCATTGTCACGTCCTCCTCACTCCAGGCCAAAGGCTGGAGCTGAAAGAGAAAATTCCTGGATTTTTCGTGGTTCTGGTGTTTCCTTGCAGTCCTGGAAGAGCAGGGCAGGGATCCTCACACCTCGGGATAAGATCCTTGGATGGTGGAGCGTGCTGTGAGCACAGTGAGCAGTCCCTGCTCCCAAAATCCTCTGGCTCAAAGCAGGCGAGCCCTGGAATGAGACCTTTATCAGAGCTCAGCAGCTCCAATCGATGTGGGTCAGGTGCTGGGAGGGAAAGGGCACCGGGACATTGACTGGGATTGATGGAAAGCGTGTCCTTTCCCGGGCAGGGAGGGCAGGGAGCTGTGCCCAGGCAGAGGCTAGAGCACTGGGAGTTCCCAGAGCCTGCACAGGTTTAGCCTTTGCCATTTGTTGTTCATTGAGGATTTACTAAACTGAGAGGGAAGGAACAAGTTCAGTGTGAGGGGTTTGTTTCACCAGCAGGGATCTGAGCCAGGGTGGGGAGATCAATCCAGAGCAAACAGAGAGGATGAACCTGCTGCTTCCACAAGGGAAATATATCCCATGATTTATGGAATCAGGGACCTTAAAGCCCATCCAGTGCCACCCCTGCCACGGCAGGGACACCTTCCACTGTTCCAGGCTGCTCCAAGCCCTGTCCAGCCTGGCCTTGGGCACTGCCAGGGATCCAGGGGCAGCCACAGCTGCTCTGGGCACCCTGTGCCAGGGCCTGCCCCCCCTCCCAGGGAACAATTCCTTCCCAATATCCCATCCAGCCCTGCCCTCTGGCAGTGGGAAGCCATTCCCTGTGTCCTGTCCCTCCATCCCTTGTCCCCAGTCCCTCTCCAGCTCTCCTGGAGCCCCTTTAGGCCCTGCAAGGGGCTCTGAGCTCTCCCTGGAGCCTTCTCTTCTCCAGCTGAGCACCCCCAGCTCTCCCAGCCTGGCTCCAGAGCAGAGGGGCTCCAGCCCTGGGAGCACAGGGAATTTGTGCCCAGTAACACATTTTTCCACTGTAGTTTTCTATTGACTCCTGGCTCTGCCCCCTCCCTCTGCCCCATCCATGTCTCCCAGCCCACCATAAATGTACCTGGAAATTGTCTTTTCAATAACCACTTTTTAATTTTTTTTTTTAATTTCTGCAAAAGTCTTCAGCTGAGTGGGCACAACCAGGAATTCAGACAGGAAAGCAAGGATGTGGTGCCATCAGAGGCCTCAGGGTTGGGAAGTGTTTTTGAGCTGTGATAGCTTAGTCAGTGTTAATCCCTGTTAACCTGGGATTGCCTCCCCTGACTCTCCCTGACCATTTTCCTGCAAGATCCCAGCAAAAGGCTTTCCTGGGACACTCTGCACATGCTCAGTCCCAGCAGCAGCTCCAGCCCCAGCTCTGATTTCCTGGTTTTATTGATAACAGCACTTGGCAGAGATAAAAGGAGATTTCATTTTTCCCAAAGAGACTTCTCAAGTGTTGGCACCATCTCAGATTCTGAGAGAAGAATCGTGGATTCATTGCAAGATTTATTTTTTTAAATAATCCTTTAAAGTTTCCTTTTCCTTGCCTGTATTTTCTGTACCTTTAAGATATAAAAGGGCCACCATTTCAGATTTTTTCCCAACAAACAACCTCCAAACTCCCTCTCCCAGGGATTACTCCCTGCTCCTTTCTTTTCCTGCCTTGCTGGAAGTTACAACATGAAACCAGGACCTTGTGGGAAGAGGAAAAAAAAAAAGAAAATCCTGCGAATTATGGGAAGAATATGGAAAATGAACCCATCAGGAAGCTATAGCAATAGCAGGGATGACAAGCAAGCAAATAAGCAGCACAAGCATCCCAAATTAATTTCTTGTTCGCTGTCAGCCCCACTGTGCTTCTCCAGCAGGGGGACAGGGCTTCATTTTCCCTGCCACAATTCCCTGGGAGCACCACTCCAGGATCTGATGAGGTTATCTCGGCCCAGGGACTGAAGGAAACAGATCTTTGAGTTAAAAATAAAAGCAAGCAAAAAGAATCTTCTGTTAGAGAAGACTCCTCAGTCATGCCCAGCACATTCCTCAGTTATTTCCCTTCCCTTCCTGTCTGGATGTGGTGCTGGTGCCAAATCCTTTATCCCATGTTGATCTCATGTTCTGAAGCCATGAGCATTCCCTGGCTGAATTCCCTCCCAGGCCCTGACCTTGGCAGTGCCACTCCTTCAGCAGCACTCCGTGAGTGGTGGGATTTCAAAATCCAGAGGTGGACATGGGGTAGGAATAACTTCAGATGCCTGGAGTTCATCTGAGTCATCATTTAGGAGTTAGGGAGAGAAAGGATCATCATGGAATCACAGAATCCTGGTTTGGATTGGAAGGGACCTTACAGCTCATCCAGTGCCACCCCTGCCATGGGCAGGGGCACCTTCCATTGTCCCAGGTTGCTCTAAGCCCCATCCAACCTGGCCTGGGACACTTCTGTGGTATTCAGGAACCATCCTCCGTTATTCTGGAGATTTAGTCCATGGTTATTTCTCTCTCTCAGCACTTCAGCATCTGATATTTATTTTCTTCTCCCCCCTCCCAGCAGCAGCTGGGGGGACTGGGTTCACCTGAGTGAGCGCCTGATCCACACCTGAGCTGTGGCCACTGATAAGAATGGAAAATAATCCAGGCCTCTAGGACACCTATCAAATCAAGGAAAGCCATAAGGATCCTGTTACCCAATGCAACAGCTCCCAGAAAAAACTCTGATTGTTGTCCTGGTGTTGAGGATGATCCCAGTGTGGAAATTAGGGAGAAAGGCATTGTAAGAGCTGCTGGAGGGGAAACCTGAGTATAGCCAAGCAAGGGGACCAAGCCACTGCCCAGAGTTTTGGATTTCAGCATCCATATGGAAGAGGATGCTGGACCTGTGTGGAGAAGGAATTCTGGAGCCCACTCTCTAAGAGGAGCTGGTGCCTACACTGGTGTTGGAATAACCATTCCTGCATTGGGCGTGTCCAGTGTGAGCTGCTGCAGAGGCAAAGGCAAAAAAAGGCCTGCTGTAAAATCTGCACAGAGGCAGAGCTACACATCCATCATCCATCCGTGGATCCATCCTTCCATCATCCATCCATCCATCCATCCATGGATCCATCCTTCCATCATCCATCCATCTATCATCCATCCATCATCCATCCATCCATCCATCCATCCATCCATCCATCCATCCCCTATCTATCCATCCATCCATCCCCTATCTATCCATCATCCATCCCCTATCTATCCATCCATCATCCATCCATCCATCCATCCATCATCCATCCATCCATCCATCCATCCATCCATCTCCAGGGTGCACCACGTAAGAACTCTCTTTCCTAGAACCTCACTTCCCTTTCTGTTGGAAAAAATAAAAAAATATAAATCTGTCTTCAACCTTTAGGGAGGCAGTCACTCCTGCAAGGAAAACTCCTTAGGGAGAGGCTGTTCTGATGTCCCATGAATCCTCCCTTTGGAATTTGCATGGCCTGGCTCTGGCCTTAGACTTTCCCTGGAAGGCACAAAGGCAATTCCCAAGTCATGGGAAGTGCAGGGATGTGTGGCGTGGCCACTGTGCACCTGGAGGTTGGGACAGGCTGTGGGTGGTTCCCCAGGTGCAGCTTTGCTCCCCTGTCCCACTTTGGAGTGACTGGGTCCCACCAGAACACTCCAAGAGCCGTTTTAGTGTCAGATGAATTATTCCAGAGCACTCCTGAACCCATCTGGGCAAGACCTTTCAATGGGATGTTCCAACAGCTCCATTTCAGCCTGGAGCTGTTGGAACCTCAGCCAAGACCTCCTTAAACTGCTCTGACCCCTGAAGGTAGGAAGTCCCCTCTCTGTGGTTCATGACCCTGTTAATGGTCCCTTAAACATCCTCCCCTGCAGTGCAGCGGGAAGCCTGGTCCATGCTGATGGATTGCTGCAAGGGACAGATCCTGCACTTCCCTTCCTGCACCATTCCCTCACTCCCATCCCCAGGGAGCTCTTTAGCCAGCTGTGTTTCCAGCTGTGCAGGTTCCCAGGAGCAGGGACTGAGGCAGAACTCAGCTATTTCTGGACCATCTCCTCACCAAGAAACATTCCTCGTCTGTTTTGGTCCCAGGGAGCTCCGATTTGGAGATTCCTGGAGATTCCAGGCATTGAATCTGCCCCATCCAGCAGCACAGCAGGAAACCTGGGCTGTGTTTTCATCCAGCTCAGTCAAACAGAAAGACCCCAACATCCTGCCTGGCATTGATCCACTGCTCTAACTCCTCCCCTTCTCCCATTCCTATGGATAAATGTGGATGCAGGCATTCACATCACTGCTCCCACTCGGATCCTGCAAATTCTTCACTGGCTCTTATTCACAACCAAGGAATTTCTACCCCTTTCCCTATCCTGAAGAGCCCACTTTGGCTCCTGCCTCCTTCCCCCACCACAGAATTGTGGAATCGTTTAAGTTGGCAAAGACCTTTCAGAGTCAAACAGTTCCCCAGCAATGCCAAGGCCACCACAATGTCCCCAGGTGCCACATCAGGGCTGTTAAACTCCTCCAGGGATGGTGATTCAACAAATTACATCAGCTGGAGAGCCTGGGGCAGTGGATCAAACTGGAGTACTGCATTTTCCTCCCTAAATCCTGCACCTGACTCTTCCAGCAGTCACTGTCCCATTTCACCCCTCCTGCCAACCAGGATTTAAACTCTTCACCGGGGACTCATGATTCCCAGAAAACTGCTTCCTTCCAGAGCATTGGGGCTGATTTCCCAGCTCCTAAAGGGTCACAATAAATCACATATTCCCCACTCCTTCTTCCCTCCCTGAATGGAGCCAGGCCCACTCCCACTATCCCTTAAATCTGTCCCTTTTTATGGGAAGAACATTGATCCTGGCCCCGTTCCATGCTGTAAATGGAACAGACTGGATGGAAGTTTTCAGCAGTGAGCTGGGATTTGCTTATGGAATTGCTTGCAGCTATTTAATCAGGGCATGACTTTGCCTGGGAATAGAGGAGCTCCACGAAACTGGTTTTCAATCTTCCCAGGGATCCAGGAGCTAAAGGTGTGGAGGTAGGGGAAGGCAGTGTTCTCACTGGCAATGGGTGCACTACCACCTGAGCCACTAGAGCAGGCCCAGTGACAGTAACTAGGATCACCCAAAAGCCCAAAACAGCCAAAAAAATTCTGCAGTGACATATCCATGAATCCTCCGTTTGGAATTTGCCTGGCCAAGATCCTGGCTCAGCCTCAGGCTTTCTATGGGAGGCACAAATCCATGGTCAAGGCAGGAATTCAGCAGGACAAAGTCAGAGCACAGGAGAACCTGGAGCAGCATCAGTGAGGGGAACCCTTCAAGGGCTCCTGCAAGGTCCCATCCCACCCTGACAGCAACAGCCGAGCTCCAGGGAGGGTCGGAGCCTCTTGCTGCCCTCAGGACTTTCTCAGGTGAAAGGCACTCAGATCTCAGCCAGGAGAGCTTCCACCCTCATGGCTCCATCCAGGTCCTGTCCAGAGAGGTTATTTTATAAAACTGATTCCTTGCCAACACCAATCCTCGAAGTGTGAGGTGTTCCAGAGCACAAACTTCACCTGGCAGGTGACCCCACACCCTCTGGGCTGCCCAGGGTGTGGAACCCTGACTGCACTGGTTCAATTCAGGTGAATGTTTATCTTCTCATTTGATCCTCCCATCCCCTCAGGTGTCCCCTGTGTTTGGTCACAGAGCTCTGACTGAGCAGGTTAGCAGTAAAACCCTCACCCAAAAAAATCAACACCTCCTTCAAGGTGCCTGGCACACAAATCACAAGTTTTCTAGGACATTCAACCTTAATTTTTTTATCTTGTTCTCTCCTGTATCTTTAAAAGTTTGTCAGGTTTCACAGAATAAAGGTGAAGACCCAAATTTGCTCTAAACCAGGGGGGATATCAAAGAAACTTGCCTTGAACATAGAAAAGCAACTCTTCCAAGCACTAATTCCAGGTGTAAGGCGTGTTCATGGTCCACCTGATGAGCTGAAAATGCATCTGCAAACTCTTAATGAGCTCCTTTGCTTTGCTGAGGATTCAATTTCCCAGATGTTGTGGATGTCTGGATCTATCCTTCTGCTGTTCCTAACGTCCTAAAAAGAGCTGAAATATTAAAATGTGGCAGGAACAGGGCAGATCCTAGGGGCTGCTGGATGCGGGAGGGTTCAGTTGTAGCTGTGCTGACAGTTGTTGAGGGGCCAAAGGGAGTTTTGCAGAACTGCTGGGAATGTCACATCCCATGAAACTCAACCCCAGGGGACAATCCAGGTAATGTGGGCAGAAGGGAGAAGAGTCCTTCATGCTGAGTGGGGCTGTGCTGCAGCTTGGGAATTTCAGTTGGGATGGAATGATGAGGACACAGAAGAGGTGTATTAAAATACCCAATATTGGATATCAGAGTCATTCCAAGGAAGGATCCCAGAAACTGCTGTTGTCGCAGCATTTGGAGCTGGAAGCTCCAGCACAGAGGGATGTTTATATATCAAGGATTTTGACCATTCTATTAATGAGGCTGGTCTGTAATTATCAGATCATTTGCACTGTCAGGCTGTCAAAACATTAATTACAGTCCCAGGGTATTTTTAGCTCCATATGTGTTGCCTGCTCCCTTTTGCCCACAGCAGGGCCTGGAGAGGGGCACCCTCAACCAAAGACTTGGGAGTTCAGTTCCTCCCTGCTTTGCTCTCCTGCTCAGGGCTTTGGTCCCTCCCCAAGGAATTGAAGGAATGAAAGACCAGGAGTGATTCTGGGACCAGGAGGGGACTGCAGAGGTTTGTAAATCACAACTGTGGCAGGGCTAGCTCAGGGTGACAATTCCTCAGCCACTGGTGCCAGGGTGAGGCTCCTGTTGCAGGGGTGAACTGGGAGCTGGGATCTGTCCCTGATCCCTTTAGGATCCCCACACAAGGAGGGGTCTCCAGGCTCCTACCCCCCTCAGCTGGACAGGGAGCAGAGCAGAGGGGACTGGGAGATGCTCAGGGATTGTGCCTGATGTTCCAGGCAGGAGGCAAAGGAACCTTTGCCTTGCTGTGAAGTTCCTGAAGATCCCGGGTGGATCCTGCCCACCCCATCAGAGGATTAAGAGAGGGCAGAGGGTTTGAAGCAGTTCCCGGAGGCTCAGTTTAAAATCCATGGAAAAACCAGGCTCCTCTAGGCCAGACCTTGTCTGAGCTGGCTGAGACAGGGATAAATCTCCTTTGGTTTTATGTGCAGGAATCCAAGTGAGTTTTGTGTGGAGAGAGTTGAGACTTTAGTGCCCAAATGGGAACACAACCATTCCCTCCATGAGTCATTGAGATCCTTGGTCACCCTCCCTGAGCCCCCTGGGGAGTTCCTGTATTGGGAAATTTTTGACCAAACCTGCAGTTATTTCTTGTCTGTTTCTCCCCAGACTTGCACCAAGTAATGTTGTGTGGGCAGTGAGAGCTGTAAGACCAATACTGGCATTGAGAATTTGAATTCTGACTTTCCAGAGCCTGGGTGCTGTGCTTCCAGCCTGGAATGAGAGCCTAGCCAGCCCCTGTCCCAGAGACCTTGCTTATCCCATTTCAGGACAGATCCAACAGCAACTCCCCCCTCCCAGGGAGTGCTTTTCCAGCACGTCCCTATTCCAAAGTGATGGATGAAAATGGGATCTTGCAAAAAGTCCATTTACATGCTTCATCAAGCTCCCAGCTCTGCCAAAAGTCCCCAGAGCAGTGATGTACAGCCAGGCCTGCAGACTCCACCACATCTGCTCCGAGAGGAATTAGCAAGACCTCCCCAAGCTAGGGATGATTTTCAGTGCAGCAGACACTCTCCCAGGAAATCCATCATGTTTATGGACAAGTTCTTGAGACACTTCAGAGGAACTTATTACAATAAAAAAGGAAGTTCCCAGCCCTCCAACTGCATATCTCCCTCTCACTCTCACAATCCATGATGAAAAATGATGGGATCAGGTGGATATGTATGACTGGAAGCAGTTACAGGCTATTCCAAGGGAAGATTATGCCACAATTTTTTTTTTTCCCCAGACTTTCCTCCTGTGTTTCAAACTAAATCCTCCCCACTGCCTGGGAGCAAACTTGCTGTAGACCAACAAATATCGAGTGGCGCTGAGTTGGTTGATGTAGTAAATGTAAAATACAGGAAATTTGTCAAAAATCAAATTCCGAGGGTTCTGAACATTCCAGTGCCAAAAGTGATGGGCTTTATCTTTGGGAGCTGCTCTCTCAAAAGCTCTCAGGCTGAGATCACCCAGTGCCTACCACAATGAGCTCACACTAACAATCTCCTAAACCCAGGTTAAAGCAGTTATTATTGAGAGAACGTTTCTCACAAAATACCTCCTCCACCCTTGACATCTCTGTACCTGTCTTCAGAGGAGACCAAAACCTTCTCAAGGAGAATGCAGGAGCTGGAATTTAACAGCTCTGCTGGTGATTGGAAATCAAGAATGCTGTGGAGATGCTGCATTTCCAGCTAGTTCTTGTTGACCCTTTCCTGTAATACAAAAGCCAAGGACTCCTCTCTCCTCTCTCCTCTGTCCCCTGTCCCCTCCCTTCTCTGTAGACACAAATAGGCTGTGACATTTTTCCCTGCACACTCTGCAGGGGTCACCTCCCCTTTCTTCTCAGCACTCTCCAAACCCTCCCCTGTCACAACTCCCTGTGCTCCTCTCATTCCCCACCCATGTCTGAGTGCTCACTCCAGCCTCACCTCGAGTCCTTGGGGGCAATTTGAGGCAGAAGGAGGATGTGAAGATATTAGGGAGCATCCTAAGAGGGACACAAAGGTGGGGAATTATCTAGGGGGTGAGGGCACTTGGAATGTTCAGGTGGAGCAGAGGAGCCTGAGGGGAGACTCCTCAGGGGCTGCAGCTCCTCCCGAGGGCAGCTCCAGTCTCTGCTCTGGGACAGGGACAGGAGCCAGGGAACGGCTGGAGCTGGGCCAGGGCAGGCTCAGGCTGAGATCAGGGAAAGGTTCTTCCCCCAGAGGGTGCTGGCACTGCCCAGGCTCCCCAGGGAATGGGCACGGCCCCGAGGCTGCCAGAGCTCCAGGAGCCTTCGGACAGCACTGCCAGGGATGGACAGGGTGGGATTGTTGGGGGGTCTGGGCAGGGACAGGGGCTGGAATGGATGATCCCTGTGGGTCCCTCCAGCTCAGGAGATTCCCTCTCCAAACCCAGCCTTGCTCAACAATTCTGTTCCAAATTCAACACTGAATCCCTGTTTCTTTTCTCTCCTCTCCAGTCCTTGCTGTCCATGGCACTCCTGGGCTCAGCAGAGGGTTTGCTGTCCCCTGCAATCCTTTTACACAACTTCATCAGAATCCTATCAGAGGGATTCTTTCCTTCCTCTTTGCAGCCCAATTTTGTGACCAAGTTGTTCACTCCCTCCCCATTCTTATATAAAATCCTATATAAAAAGCAGGAAAAATGTTGTTATGTCTTTACACTTTGCTGGCCAAGCACAATTAAATGAACCTGAAAAAATATTTACATTCAGGTTAATGTGGAACTATTTTTAGGGGGGTTGGTTGGGTTGGCACTGTTTTGTTCTTTCTCCCTTTTCTTCTTTTGTTGGTGCCATTTTTCAGGCCAACCATGAAATTTCTTCTTGAACAGAAAGGAAAAAAGGTCAGCTTTCAGCTCTTCAGGGTCTCCACTGGACCTCTGGGGATTCTGCTTCCATTTTTCCCCAGTTCCTGTCAGACAGTGAGGATTTTCAGCTGCATTTCTTCCACTCCAGGTCTGTGCTGCAAAATCTTCCCTCAGACACTCTCCCAGGTCTGGGTAATGATATTTATTCCAGCTGAGCAATTCAAGGAGGAGAAAATGATGGACTTAAATTGAGGTCATATTTTGCTGATCTCCGTGTCCTAAATTCCCTGTAATGACAGGAATCCATCTGAGCTGGGAGATCATGGGATCATCTTTAACAAAACTTTGGTGTGCAAAGGCTGAGTTAGTCCTGAGGAAAATGGCCAAGGATAAGAGTCAGGATCCCTGTCAGGGTTCTGTGAGGAATGGGAGGTGACGCTGGAAGGGGATCACTGAGATTGGTTTGGGATGAGGCCACACAAATTCCTGGGAATGGGCTCTCTTGCAGCAGAAGTACCCCAATGCCTCCGTCCCTGGTTGGAAGATGAGGATCCTTTCAGTGGAAAACTGGTGTCTGATGGAATTCTTGTTAAGAATTGTTGTTCCATGGCTGGGAAGAGCAAACCTAAAGCTGTCCAGATCTATGAGTGCCTGGCAAGGGGGAGATGGTGACAGGACCCTGCTGGAACTTTCAACTCAGGGAGGAGCAGCCACCTGAGAGGACTTTTAGTGACTTCTGGGGTTGGGAAGGGACTAGCAGAGTTGACTTCAACTCCCAGAGCTGCTGAGTTGATTCAAAATCTGCAGGAGCCTGATAAAATGGTGTTATAGGTAAATCAGTGATTCAGACAATTTAGTAATAAAAATAAAAAAAATCAAAATTTTATTTCACAATCAATATAAAATTTGGATAGCCACAATTAAAGGTACAGCACCGAGCCCAGGATTGGCGCTGGGTGAACTCTGGTCTGACCTCTATCGCATCAGAACCCCCTCTATTTTCTGCCTGAGGCACAGGTTTTCCTATTCCTTTGTTGCTTCATATATTCATGAGGTTTCCTTTTCTCTGTGCTGGACTGGACAAAGCCGTTTCTGGGAAGTGATGAGATCAGACCCGAGTTAGGGGAACCTGGGATTCAGATGCAAAGGGCTAAGGACCCTGGTTATCTCCATCGTGGGCACTTGTGGGCCAGATCATTACTTGGGTGTTCCCCAATCAGTCCCAGGAAGGGATTCATCTCTGCTGGAGCCACGTCTTTTAGTCTGTAAATCAAGCTCTTCTCTGCTGCCTCGTGGTTTCGCAATCCTATGAAGCAACCTTCCCCCTCCTCTGCTTGTGGGTTTTAAACCTTTAGAGATTTTCATACATGAACAACCCGTTTATGAACATAAGTTATTTCACAATCACTCTTATATTTCATAGGAGCATGAATTAATCCACACCATCTATTACAATGGGATTTTCCATCAATCCCTTTGAATTTGGCAGTGCTGGGAGCAGGAGGCCCAGCCTGTCCCCCAAGTGTGCAGGAGAAGGCAGAGGTTGCTAAACTATCCCTGGTCCATGGAATGACTGAAGCACATTCCCAGAGCAGCTCATTTCAGGTGAGTTTTGTCCTCTGCTGGCACCTCATCTCAGATTTGGGAATGGGAGCTGCACTCTGGCACAGCCACACCTGGGGGGCACTTCAGGAACACTGTAATTTGCTCCTAAGTCTGCCCCAGGACCATTTCCAGTTTGATTAAGGTTCTCCTTTTATTCATGCATAGCCCAGTCACTGTAAGGTGTTCCTGTGACACTTTTAATGCCCCTGCCCTTTAGGGGTTGGGATAGCTTGGATTTGGACCTGCCCAAATCCCACATTAATTAAAGAAAGAGGCAACAACAACCTGAGCTGGGCTCCCAGCAGAGCCTCTGCCCTGCCCGGCAGCTGTCCCAGCCCAAAGCCAACCTCAGAGCTACTGTGGGACAGGTCTGCCTTTTCCAACAAACCTCCAGCCCTCCTGAACCTTAAAAAGCATCTTGGGAATGATCCCTGAATGATTCCCACTCCCACTCACGCTGGAGATTGGTTTGGGTAGTGCAAAACATCCAAACCTTCCCAGGGAGCACAGCACTGTGTGCCCCTGTGGATCTTCCTTAAAGACCAGGAATACACGACCAGTCTCCCCCAAAAGTTTTCATTGGTGTGTTTCCCCCAGATTTCTTGAAGGGGTTTATTATTTATCCCTAAATTTGAGACTGATCCTTATTTTTAACAGGCAGAATGGCTCCTAGGGCTCTCAAACCCAAAACAGAGTCAAAACCCCACTCAAAGCCTTTAAAAATAAGAAAGGTCTTGTGTGTTCCTACAAGTGGAGACAATGTGGAAATATCCATGAAAAATAGACAACTCCAAGCAGCTTCTCCCTGAAACTCATCCTGAGCTTCTGTTTTTTTAGGGAGAGCAGATTCCCAGTAGAAAACCAGATTCAATGGATGATAGGAATTAATGTCTTTTGGAGAGGAAGAGCCACTCCATGTCAGACCTGACACTGGGTCCTGTTCAAGTTGTCACTGTTGTGATTCCATACGTTGAAGTGTGGCAGGAATTTGCATAAACATGAGATGTTAATATTTAAATACAGCAAGTGGGGACCCAGTCCCAGCTTTTCAGCCTGCTCCAGCCCAGCAGGGCAGGTTTGTGGGCACAGTTCTCCCAACCCCATGTCCATCATCCCTAATTATCCCAATCCCATGTCCAACATTCCTAACTATCCATTTGCAAAGACAATGACTCCATTTGCATGGCTATGAATATTAAACAGCCACTTTGCACCTGGGTTTGCACATTTGGGGCTGGATTTTTATCCCTCAGCCACCAAGTTGGAATCTCCTGTTTTGCTGCCCATTTTTTTTTTGGGAAAATGGATCAGTTTGGGAAAACTCCTGTAGAGTGACCTTTCTTCTCCCGGTTTCTTCTCACTGCACTGCAGGAAAAGCTGTGGCTGGTCCATGGCAGATGTCACCAGATGGCACTCTTACATTGATTCTTCCCCATCCTTAATTTTTGTTGTTTTTGTTGTTTATTTGGGTTTTATGGATAAGCAAATGTTCAGGATTGAAGAGCCATGCTCTGGAGTAGAATTCAGCCAGCAGCGTTGGTTCACAGGGATTTGTTTTGGGTGGTGGAAAATGAGGGAAATTTGGATGTTCTCCAGGAGCTGCCCATGGTTTTGGGGTAAAATTCCTGGGAGAAATGGCCCTACAGGCCCCAGAATTTCAGTGTGTGGGTTTCTCTGCTCACTGGTGGCACTCAGTATATAAAAATAAAATTCCATTTCTATTCTCTCCCTCAAATTTAGTATCACTCTGGGGACGTGACACAGGTGACAAAACAGGAAATTGTCCCTAAACCTCACCCAATGTTACAAAAAAAAAAAAAAAAAGACTGGAAGTGCAATTTTCCATCCTACTATACAAAAATATGAATTTTGGGTCATAATAAAGGTTTTCTCCTTAGTGGGACAATGACTAAGTACAAAATATCAAATTCTCATTATGGTTTTTCACCCAAGAAAGTTTGGTTTGATTTTTCTTGTCTCGGAGGAGAAGAGTTGGACAGGGATGTGATTCATCTCAGGACTATGCCAGGAGAACCTGCAAAATATTAAAAAAAAAAAATAAAATTGTTCTGAAATAAAATAAAAGGTGAAGCAATAGATCAAAAAATATTAGTGATAACATTCAAGGGAACATTCCCAACATGGTGCAAGGAGTTAAAAATGAATCCCCACAGGAGAAGGCAAATCCCACTGTTTGTTTTCTCTTATTGCTCCAAGCAAGCAAAACCCATACTCTGGGATAGTGATTCCATAAAATATGGGACCCCCTCACCATGGAGAAACACCTGAAATTGATAAAAAAACAACAGTAATTGTGTTTTAGGAAGACATCATTTATGATGCTAAAATTCCAATGTGGTTTCCATGGGAGGAGCAGCTCTGGGGCCTCTCAGATTGCAGGGAAGAAAACCTCTTGGCATGGAAAAATTAATTTTCCTTTCCAGACCTTTTACTATTGTTGTTTGTTCCTTACAAGTAGGGCTGGAGTCACATCTGGCTCTGAGCACCAAACACTGGGACCTGCTTATTCCTGAATATCAAAATATTCCTCAGTGGGCATTCTTGTTTAGCTTCACATTTCCTGTTGAAATCCAGGAGCTCAAAATGCCCCAAAATTCCAATTATGCAGCTCGTTAGTGCCACTATTATTAATATATTATGCTCCTGTTGTCACACAAGTGTCCCAACAGCTCCTGTGCATCTCCCCTTCCCCAGGAAGAGCTGGGGTCTCAGATCCAGCCCTGACCTTCCAAAAGGCTGGAAAAAGCCAGGGAAGGTTGGAGGAAATGCAGTGATCCAAAGCCTAAGGAAAATGCCTTGCCCAGAGTGATTCCAGAGCTGAGCCTGGCTCATTAGGAGCAGGAAAGAGCTGATGTGATTGCAGCAGACAGACGACCTTGGGTGGTTTTTCCCATGCCCTAAGGAAAGACTTTGCCCAGGAGTGGTTCAGGAGCAGCCCAGGATTTAGCAGGGGCTGTAAAGGAGCAGCTGCTGCAGTAAAGCTGCGGTTTTACAGCTCCGGGCAGGC
Source organism: Peucedramus taeniatus (assembly GCA_013400575.1). Classification (NCBI taxonomy): domain Eukaryota; kingdom Metazoa; phylum Chordata; class Aves; order Passeriformes; family Fringillidae; genus Peucedramus; species Peucedramus taeniatus. The sequence goes on along the minus strand of WBNO01003042.1, from coordinate 58,785 downwards.
TGGGAATGCTGCTTGGATCTGCTCAGGAGGGTGGGAGGACTCCAGGGGCAAGGAGAGATTTGGTGATCCCGTTGGGAGACAGGTCCCACAGTAAGGAATGCCCCAGGGATCCAGGGAAACGGTGCTGTACCCACAGTCCTGGACCCTCAGGAGTTTGGATTCAGCTCCTCAGGAGCAGAATTCCTCGTGTCCATCCCCATGCCAGGGGCTTCTGAGCCCTGCCAGAATCACAGGGGCAGAGGTGTGAGCTGGGGAATCCCAGTATGGGAAGAGGGAGAGCTCTTGGGATCAAACCTCCCTCCTCTTCCTCTTTTTCATTCTCCTCCTCTTTCCTTTTCCTCCTCCTTCTCCTTACCCTCTTCCTCCTCCCCCTGCCTGCCCCAGAAGAGTCTCGTGCGGTCCAGTGACCTTCCCAGCTGGGAGTGTGGGAGCTGAAGGATGCAGCTGGCTGCTCCTGGAATCCTCAAATCATTCAGGTTGGAAAAGCCTTCCAAAATCATCAAACCTAAAAGTGCTCAGGCCACCACTGCCCCCTGCCCCAAGTGCCACATCCCCATGGCTTTGGTAACTCCACCAGTGCCCTGAGCAGCTGTGCCAGTGCCTGACCACCCTTCTCACAGTTCCACCCAAAAAAACCTGATATCCAGTATCCACTTTTCCCACTTTTTGCTGCATTTGGTGCATTTTCCTTGACTAAAGCACCCCAAACCCTGAGCTCTTGCTCTGCTGTCAGACTGGACAAGTGCTTGGAAGAAAAGCCTTCCCAGCTTATTATGGATTCAGACATTTCTTCATTTGGAGTTACCTGAGGTCCTGGAAATAATCATGTCTTTCAGGAAGAACATCATTCTGAGGTGAATAAAAATCACTCAGCACTTTAATGAGACCATTACATTTCGCTGCGCCTTTCCCTCTTCCACAAGGTCTTCCAGGAGGAGGATCAGCTCGGATCCACCTGCTCATGGAAACATGTCCATGAGTCAGGGATTTATCTCACTGGGAATTCTCCCTCACCTCCCCAAATTCTGCATCTTCACCCCCACCCTGCCCCTGGCTCTCCTGAGTGAGCTTCAAGCCTCTCCTTTTCCTGGGACAGGCCTTTCTGAGGAAGTTTTGGGCCCTGAAAACTGTGGAGCAGAAATCCCACCAAAACCTCATTTTCCCTGAGAAAATTAAATAATTAAAATTCTAGAGAAATTAAATTCCTAAAAAGAGACTGATTTAAATCAAGCTGGCATTGAGGAAGCTCGAAACAGCTCTTCCCAGGGGAATGCCCCACAGAAGGACTTGCTGGAAGTGCCCCAGCCAGGAATGTACCTGGAGGGAGGAGGAGGATGCAGCTTGAAGCCCATATTAACCCTTTGCAGACCAGCGTTCATTCCAAGTGATTCCTGATAATCAGATTATTTTCCATGCAGAAATTTAATCCTATTACTTCTAATTATGCCCCAATGTGCAAAGCTAAACAAATCCCATCTTTTTGTTCTCCATGCCCTCTGAGGAAGTGATTATATTCCATCTTGAGTCGTTATCCATAAGTATCTCTTTTAATCATTTCTGCATTCAGCCCCTCCAGACCTCAATTATTTTTGCTCCCTCTTCATGTCTTGCAATGATTTTGCTGCTACAAACTCCTACAACTCCTTCTCTGGGTCTTACAGACCCTAAAGAGATACCCAGGGGTCATGAAATATTTTTCAGGTACAGTTTACAAGCAATATTTTAATTTTTTCATGTGTCCAAGCAGCAATATCTTTGGAAAAGTGGACGAATTTAATAAAAAGCTGCAAAGCTCGATGTGATAATTATTGGCAGAATTATTTTTGTTGTTCTTATCAGCATTTTGTCTCTGCAATTTGCATAATTGCTGGGTCTTGATTAGAAATGTCCCATTTTTCTGCTAAAGGCTTTGGCAGGAGCCAATAATTTCAAGGTTCCTTGCAGAACACAGTTCCTTAGGGAATAGAGAAGGGAAGGAGCAGTCCTGAGCCATTTTTCCTTAGGAGGATGATGGAAATGATTCCCTGGTGTAGGACATGGGAGCTGCCCTTTAGCTGAACATTTCAGCTCTGCTCTTACAGAGATGAAGAAATTCTGCTGAGCTGGGAGGCACTAAATCATGGAATCATAAAATTCCAGGATGGTTGGGGCTGGAAGTGACCTTAAATCCCATCTCATTCCACTGGAAGGGACTCTCCACTATCCCAGGTTGCTCCAAGCCCTGTCCTGGATGTTCCCTGGGATGGAGAGTCCCCTCCCACGGCTCTGGAAGTGCTGCCACTCTCTGAGTGCCACTCTCTGTGTCCAGCCCCCTCAAGGGGACAATTCTAGAGCAGAACGGTGACAGAAGTGCTCCCAAAGCCCCTAAAGCTGGGAGTGAGTGAGGAGTACATAGAACACACCCACGAGGCTGCAGGGAAGAGATGCTTGCCCAATTTTTGGTGAGAATTCCCAAGATTTCACATTTCAGAACAGAGAACCTCCTTTTTTTTAACCACAGATTGTCTCCAGAAGCTCTTTGAGTCCCTGCACACCAGTGTCTGTGTCACCCCCTAAAGGACATGCATTGTGAAGTGCTGGTAGGCCAGGTGTCCCTGCCACCTTTGTCACCTGCCAGGTGTGGCATCACTGCCACGATGCCACCAGGAGCAGTTGGAGGTCATTTTTGATGGCATTTCCCAGTGATGTGACATGTCAGGGTCGGCACCTGCCCAGGGTAAGAGCAGGAGCAGGGCACAGTCTGAGGGATTTGACTGCTCCAGGTGTGATCAGCAGACAAAACTATGGAGAAATACCTGGGAGTCTCCAGGAATGCACAGCAGTTCTCCTCTCTGCCCAGGGACAATTCCCTGATGTCAGGGAGTTATTCCAGTGTTATAGGTAAATTAGTGATACAGCCAATTTAGTAATAATAAAAAAATTAATATTTTATTTCGTCATCAAGACACAATTTGGATAGCCACAATTAAAGGGACAGCACCAAGCCCGGGAGCGGCGCTGGGTGAGCTCTGGTCTGACCTCTATCGTGTCAGAACCCCCTCTGTTCACGAATGCCGCCTCCATCGGGTCGGTTTTATAGTTTTTCACCTGGGGCAGAGGTTCTCCTATTCCTTTGTTGCTCCACTTATTCATGAGGTTTCCTTTTCTCTGTGCTGGACTGGACAAAGATGTTTCTGGGAAGTGACGAGATCAGATGCTGAGTTAGGGGAACCTGGCATTCAGATGAAGGACCCTGGTTATCTCCATTGTGGGCACTTGTTGGTCGATCATCACCCAGGTGTTCCCCAGTCAGTCCCAGGAAGGGGTTCATCTCCACTGGAGCCACGTCTTTTAGTTTGTTAATTTGGCTCCCCCTTCGCTGCCATCCATGGTTTTGCAATCCTGTGAAGCAATCCTCCCCAACCCCTGCTTGCAAGTTTAAACTTTTAGAGATTTTTCATACATGCACAACTTGTTTATGAACATGAGTTATTTCACAATCATTTCTATATTTCATAGGAGCATGAATTAATCCATACCATCTATCACACTAGTAAAGTAAAAGGAAGGGAAAATCGCTCCTAATTGGATCTCTGTGCTTGGATCTGCCATTCCAGGGGGAATTGAGTGTGTCACGGGGGAGGGCTGAGGGTCAGAGCAACTTCTGCCCTCATCACATCCACAGCCTCTGGGATTCTCCTGAGCTCCTCTTCCCAGTGCCAGGAGCCCTCTGACATCACATCCAGAACCTTCTGTAATTCTCCTGAGCTCCAACTCCCAGTGCCAGGAACCCTTTGATATCACAGACAGAGCCTTCTGAAATTTTCCTGAGCTCCATCTCTAAGTGCCAGGAACCCCTTGGCATCACATCCACAGCCTCTGGGATTCTCCTGAGCTCCTCTTCCCAGTGCCAAGAACCCTTTAGCATCACAGACAGAGCCTTCTGGAATTCTCCTGAGCTCCATCTCTAAGTGCCAGGAACCCCTTGGCATCACATCCACAGCCTCTGGGATTCTCCTGAGCTCCTCTTCCCAGTGCCAGGAACCTTTTGGCTTCACCTCCACAGCCCAAATGTGGGATTTATGGGTGCAATTTCCAAGGAATTCACTTGCACAGGGTTGGAGCAGGTTGCACCCCACAGCTGTTTTTGCTGCCCAACAGAAGCACCTGAATTCCAGGATGGTTTTCTCCTGGAAAACATGGCACTGGTGTATTTCCTTAGCAAAAGCCTTTCCCTAGCCAAGAGCCAAAACTCCCCTCGGATTTGCCTCTGGGTTTTCCACACCCAGGGCCCACTGATCCTCCTGGGCCTCCTGACAATTCCTACACAGAACATTTTCTCCCTGATTTTATCTGAGCTCTCCCAGACTGTCCCTGCCCATGACGGGACAGATATGTAAGCATGGAAAAGTCAGTTGGAAAGGACCATTGGTGCCTCCATTCCAGTCTAAAGATCCTCCTTTCCCAAATCCCAGATCATTCCTACCCGATTTCCAACCAGCAGGTCAAGAGCTGAGGTGCTTCCACCCACTGGGACACTCACCCAGGTAAAGGTTTTCCTAAAATCCAAACTAAAATTCCCAGTCTGGGTATGTTAATTCGCCACTGTGGGGTTTAGAGCCATGGAATCATTAAGATTGAAAAAGACCTTTAAGGACATCAAGTCCAATCATCAGCCATGGCTTCTATGTACTTTCAGTGACAACAATGCAATGTAAACCAGAAGTATTTTGGATTTCTCCCCAGGATTGCTGGAATGGAAAGTGGAGAGAGAAATTCCTGGTCGCCTTCATTCACTAAAAAAAAATAGTGATTCCTAAATCAGAACATGTCATCCAGACATTTCCACAGAGTCCGTCAGCACAGTCTTAAGCTGTGGATTGTCACATCCCCACGGTCTCATCCTCCCAACATGGCCCAATCCGCTGCCAAAATTATTCCTTTCCCTGGGGATCCCTTGGTGCTCAAAGATTTCTCTTGACGCTGAATTTCTTCAGAAAAAAAAAAAAAAAAAGAAAAACAAACAAAAAAAGCTTTAAAGTCTTGTTTTGATTTGTTTGAATTGAAATTAGGCTCAATTTTTTTTGAGCTGGGCTCAGTGGAAGAGTCCATTAGAAAATCAGGAGCAAAAGGAAACATCAGAATTGCAATTCCAGCATGAAAAAAGTTCTTGATGGAAAGGACAATGCTGAGCTCCATTGTCACAAGCAGAGGATTGAGCTGTGTCCCTACTGAACTGCAGAGCTGAGAGAAAGGGGGGGATTTTTGGAGTAAATTATTGTCATTGTTGGAAAAATGGCTTGAACAGGAATTTGATCTTCCATAAGAAATAAGAAAAGCTTTGGAATGCCATCCAAACCCTCTTCACAAAGGGAGATTTCTGACAATTCCTTTCTCTGGAGTTTTTTATATTTCTACCTGAGTAGAGAGGCAGAGTTTCGATTTTTTAGGAAAAAATCTGTGTATTTCATAAAAAAAAAAAATCCAATCATACATGTTGGTACTGCTACAGCAACAGAGTGGTTGGTGAAATGTTTCCCTGGAATAATTCTGCCAAATAATTTTGGAATAATTCTGCCTTTGTTCCATGACTCAGGTTTATTCATATGCCTGGAAAGAATTTTGACAATTCCAGGTAATATTGAAGTAATGGCTACCAAAACCCCAGATGCGGTGGCCATCCCTGACAGCATGGAGAGTTAATCATCCATTCCCAAATGATCCCCACCCAAACCACACCTGCCCAAATCAGCCTTTTCCAAATTATCCCCACCCAAATCAGCCCTTCCCAAACCTTTTTCCAAAACCTCCCTATCCAAACCATCCCTTCCCAGATATCCCCGACCCAAATCATCCCTTTCCGAACCCTCCCTACCTAAACATTCCCTTCCCAGGCCTTCCTTTCCCAAACAATTTCTTCCCAGATCATCCCCACCCAAATCATCCCAACCCAAACCATCCCTTCCCAAAACATACCCTCCAAAATCAGTTCAACCCAAATTAATCATTCCTAAATCATCCCCTCCCAAATCTTCCCTTCTGAAATCATCTCCACTCAAATCAGCCCTTCCCAATCCTCCCTGCCCAAACCATCCCTTCAAAGATGATCCCCACCCAGATCATCCCCACCCAAACCACATCTGCCCAAATCAGATTGTGGAGAGAGCAAACCCAAGGAAAACATTGGGAACTAAAGACCCCAACAGGGTGATGGGCAGAGAAGAACTGTCTGGAAGTAGAGAACAGGGAAATGCAGGTCCTGCACCTGGGGAGGAACAACCAACACAGGCTGGGGGGACCTGCTGGAGCAGCTCTGTGAGGAAGGACCTGGGGACAGCAAGGTGTCCCTGAGCCAGGAGAGTGACCTGGGGCCCAATGGGATCCTGGGGGCATGAGGAAGAGCATTCCCAGCAGGTCAGGGGTGATGCTGCCCCTGTGCCCAGCCCTGGAGGCACCTCTGGGTGCTGTGTCCAGCTCTGGATCCTCAGCACAGCAGGGACAGGAGCTCCTGGAGCTGAGCAAGGGCCTGGAGCATCTCGGTGCCCAGGAAAGGCTGAGGGAGCTGGGGCTGCTCAGCCTGGAGAGGAGCCCCAGTGACAGGGGCCTCAGCCCTGGCTGTCCCTGAGTGTTCCTGTATGTCCCTGTCTGTCCCTGTCTGTCTGTCCCTGTCCATCCCAGTCTGTCCCTGTCTGTCCTTGTCCATCCCTGTCTGTCCCTGTCTGTCCTGTCTGTTCTCACCTGTCCCTGTCCATCCCTGTGTGTCCCTGTCTGTCCCTGTCTGTCCCTGTCCATCCCTGTGTGTCCCAGCCTGTCCCAGCCTGTCCCAGTGTGCAGGAGGTCAGAGCAGGCCCAGGCTCTGCTCCAGGCCCAGCGATGGCCCCAGAGCCACGGGCAGGGCTGAGCCCAGGAGCTGCCCCTGCCCAGGAGGCAGAACTCCTGCCCTGGGCAGTGCCCAGCCCTGAGCAGAGCCCAGAGAGGCTGTGGGGTCTCCTCCCTGGGACATTGCAGAGCTGTGAGCACACCCTGCTGTGCCCTGAGCTCTGGGATGGCCCTGCTGGAGCAGGGAGGTGCCAATAGGGACCCTCTGGGGACCCTCCCTGACCCATCTGGAAGGATCCCTTTTCCATTGCAGGAATGCAGCAGAGCCTGTGCTGACCCTGAGCCATCCCTCACCTCTGTGCTGCATTCCCTCACCTCCTGCAAGGAGAGAACAGCTGTGTTTTCCTGCCATCTCTTGGGGCTCTTCCATACCTCACCAAATATCATTGCAGAGAGACACATTACTGTGTTTACAGCGTTCTGTTTACAGAAGATGCTCTCGATTTAGGGGTTTTATTATGATATTTTATTTTTATGGCTCTCCGCATGATCTGTTTGTTTGCATTAACTTGAGTTGAAGGTTTCATAATCTGATTATGGGGAGCAGGGCTCGGGAAGAAGTTATAAAACACTCAGAGTGCAGCAATGCACCTGCACTCCTGAGCACTGGCTGGGTTTGCTTGTTGGTCCTCAACTTCTTCCTTTCCCAGGGCTTTTTCTGGAGATGAAGGATTCTGATGGGTCTGGGGCCAGGAAACGGGATGGAAAGGTAACACAATAAGGACTTTGAGGACTTGTTCCTTAACTTTCAAGGTTCTTCCTGGATGTGCCCAGTGACCCAGGACCCGCATGTCCATGAGTTTAACAGGGTCATGGGTTTGTCCAGCCCAGACCTGGACAGTCATGGATAACAGGGCCATGGGTTTGATGGGGGTGGGAAATGTCTCTGCCTGACTGTGAGGGACAGAGGCGTCCCTATGTGTTTCTGTCCCACATCCCATGGTCCTGTCTTTGTGTTGGACATAACATTAAGGTAACAGGTTTCTTTTTTTTTCAATGGATCCATGGAATGGATTAATGTTGCCTATTCTTCTTGAAAGAGGAGAATTTAATGTCTAAAGCAGCTTCTGGTCCAGAATGTGCAGTTCCTGGTTCAGTTTTGGGTTCCACAATATGGGACAGATCTAAAGCTATTAGAGAGCACCCAAAGGAGGCTATGAAGATGGTGGAGGGTCTCCAGGGGAATCTGAGGCTGAGGGCACTTGGAATGTTCAGCTGGAGCAGAGGAGCCTGAGGGGAGACTCCTCAGGGGCTGCAGCTCCTCCTTAGGGCAGCTCTGATCTTTGCTCTGGGACAGGGACAGGAGCCAGGGAACGGCTGGAGCTGGGCCAGGGCAGGCTCAGGCTGAGATCAGGGAAAGGTTCTTCCCCCAGAGGGTGCTGGCACTGCCCAGGCTCCCCAGGGAATGGGCACGGCCCCGAGGCTGCCAGAGCTCCAGGAGCCTTTGGACAGCACTGCCAGGGATGGACAGGGTGGGATTGTTGGGGGGTCTGGGCAGAGCTAGGGTTTGGCTGGATGATCCCTGTGTGTCCCAGCACAGGATATTCCATGACTGTGTGACTCCATGCCATCGCCAGCTGCTGATGGAGGTATCCCAGGTGAGTATGATCCCCACTTATCCTTCTTTTGTCCCCCCAAGTGTTTGCATAGGGAAAGAAGGTTCTGGAGATGGTAACCTCATGCCAGGTTGTGTCCCCATCACCTCACTGCCACCCCCTGCCCTGAGCTGTGTCAGGAAGGACCTGGCAGAGAGCAAACATTTGCATCTTTCCTGAGTGCATCACATTTACCTCCAGCAACTTTTCTTAGACTAATTGGATCCAAGTAGAGAAAGACCTCAATAATTCTCTTTTTCTCTCATGCCAGCAACTGGCAAATTGCAGGAAAGATGAGCCTGGAGCCAGATGTTGGCCAGGAAATAAATTTGCCCTTGAGTAAATGGACTTCCAGCCATTTTGTTCCACTCTGAACATGCATCAGAACAATGCAGGAATTAAAGTCATGAGGGCTTTTTCTGGAAATTTTTTCTCAAAAAAATCAAGGGAGGGGTTGACCGTGATCTCAGATATCCCAGGGCTTTTTATTCCAAATCACAAGACTTGCAAATTTCCATGTGAACCTTGGGAATGAGCTGTCCCGGGGCCAACTGATTTAGGGCTTCAGCCTCCATCTGCTGGGGAATTTCAAAGGAATGGAGATGCCTAAAAAAGCACATCTAGGCTGGGGTTTCCGTAAGCTCAGAAGTCTCTGTAACCCAGAAGAGTGCCTGGCAGAGTTTGATGGGAACAGAACTTCCTGAGGGATGGAAGAGGAGGTTTTTTGCCATTTTCAGAGCTGCAGGAGCTCGTGGTAGAGCAGCTGTTCTGCACCCCAGGAAATATTTGTCTCCCAGACATCACACTTTTCTCTTCAAGAAGACCCAAAATGGAAGCTGTGATTCTTTTGGGTAAATAGAGCTCTCCAAAGGCATCTGGTTCTGCTGGTCAAGGGAGGAGACTGTCCTGCTCTGCTCTGGGCTGGGGTGGCCTCACCTCCAGTGCTGGGGGCAGCTTTGGGTGCCCCAATATCAGGAAGATCTAAAGGTGTGGGAAAGCATCCAAAGGAGTGACACAGGGATGGGGAATAGTTTGAGAGGAGCAGCTGAGGGCACTCCAGGGCAAAGCTGGATTGGAAGATCCTGGTGAGACCCTTCCAGCTCAGGATATTCCATCATTCCATGATTCCAAGGTAAAGGGCTACATCTCTGGGCTCTGCCCAGGACATTCAATCCCTGCTTTCCTGCAGCTGACAGCCAGCTTGGATTTGGGACAGTGCAGGGAATCTGCTGGGCACAGGAACATCGTGGATTGTCCCTCTTCAGTCTGCTCCTTGTCCTCAGACTTGCTGATGTGGTTGTGCTATGAGGGAATCTGCATCTCCTGCAAAATGGAGTGAAATTTGGGATGGAGAGGTTAAACTCCATAAAACAGAGGAACTCTGGGAATCTTTGTCCTTGGAATGTGACAACATTGACTGGGCAAGACCCTGAGCAACCCCAAGTGACTTTGAAAATGACCCAGCCCTGAGTGAGAGTCAGGCCAGGAAAGCTCCAGAGGTCCCTTCCCACAGGAAGGAATTATTCTCTTTTATGGAAAGCACCAAGCAGAATCCCGCCAGGTGTCCTGCTCCAGCAGCAGAGGCAGAAATCTTGCTGCAATTTTCATAGGAATATCAACCTGCTCATGTTGAATTGGGGAAAAAGACCCTCAAAAAGCACCAGGAAAAGGGAGCAGGTAGCACAGAAGTGCTGCCAGAGCATGAAAGAGTTGATCAGGGCAGCCAGCTTGGAAAATCAGCCTTTCCCTGTTCTCCACAGGGCAGATCCCTGTACTTAACCCTGCACATCCTTCTGAACCTCTGTGCTGGAAGTGCTTCCTCCATCCTCATTTTCCTTTTAATTGTTCCAATCCCTGCTAATTGCAGGGCCAGCTGCTGCCAGCAGAGGATGAACAGGCAGGTTCCAAAGGCAGCCTGCTTGGTGCCAGCAACAGCTGCTGGACAAACAACAGATCCCAGCTTCATCCCCTGGGTGTTTCCATTGGAGAAATGTCATTCCCTGCTCACCAAGCACGGGAGGCTCTTGGCAAATCAGTTGTTTGATCCTGGGTCAGGCTTAAATATTAACTTCTCCAACACCTCAAAAAGCCTTTCCCACCTGAATTATCACATCCCTTTCTCCCTTAGAACAGGAGAACTCAGTCAAGGCTTGAGTATTCTGTCCAAATCTATGAACAGAGGCAGGGCCAACTCCCAGATTTTTCTTTCTTCATTATTAGAGACTACTAAAGCATGAAAAAGAGTTTTTTGTTAAAAAAAATATGAAAAATATTTTTGAGGGAAAACACGCTCCGAACTGTGTATTTTTAAAATAAGACTTTTTTATTCCACCTTGCTGTCTCATACCAAGACTGCAATTTTTGCCTACACACACTTTATTCTAAGCAGAAAAGGGGATTTTCCCCCATTTTGTGCAGGACTTGTGGTGAGATTGATGCAGAATTCCAGTGGCAGATGTGATGAGCACAGCAATGAGCTCTGGTTTGAGCGCTGCAGAATGGAAACAGAGTCAGCATTCCACAGTCCTTGGCTGGAATGTTCTGTTGCACTTATCAGGAGGTGAGAGCAGGTGGATCCACAGCAGCCTATGCCTCCCATGGAGTGCTGAGAATGGAATAATTCTGCTGATTTTGGGGTTCCTCTCCTTGGGGTATGCACCATGATGAGCTTCTGGGGGTGTTGGGGAGGGTTCAGAGTCCAGCCCTGCGGATTTTGGGCTTCTCCAGGGCAGAACCAGTAGCTGGGATGTATCAATAAGAACATTACCAGTAAAATCAGGTAATTTTTAATAAATGTTTGCAGGAAGCCACCTGAAACTCCAGAAGGTCTGATGGAATGGCTTCAAGTGACCCTCAGGCTGCTGCCAGACCCAAGTCAGTCACTTTTATACATCCAGAGATGGGGATTCCCCCACTGCCCAGGGCCTCAGCACTCCCTGCATGCAGAAATTTGTCCAAAATCCACCCTGAGCCTTCCCTGGCCCAGCCTGAGGCCGTTCCCTCTCCTCCTGTCCCTGTTCCCTGGGAGCAGAGCCAGACCCCCCCCGGCTGTCCCCTCCTGTCAGGAGTTGTGCAGAGCCACAAGGTCCCCCCTGAGCCTCCTTTTCTCCAGGCTGAGCCCCTTTCCCAGCTCCCTCAGCCTCTCCTGGGGCTCCAGCCCCTTCCCAGCTCCGTTCTCTTCCCTGGACATGCTCCAGCCCCTCCATGTGGCACCCGGGGACTTGGGTTAGTGGTGGACCTGGCAGTGCTGGACTGGATGATCTTAAAGGTGTTTCCCAGCCTTAAGGACTCTGATTCCCTGATCCAGAGCTCCAAGAATGGGTCTGGACAGGCTGCAGAAGGAGCTGTCACCATGTCACCACACCAATGGTCCCAGGGGGTTATTTGGCCTCAAAAATGGCCACAATCTTCATAACCCCTTTCCACTCCCCCAAGGATCCTGATTTTCCTGGGTTTCCTTGTCTGAAACATCCCTCCTGCTCCTCTCTGGCTATGGGTGGGGGCATCTGCTCTGGGTTGGGAGCTGCAGAAGGAGCTCTGTCCTGTTTTTCCTGAGGATTTGGGCCAAAATCGGCACCCCCGGTTGTGCTTTGGGATGGTGGCTGTGCAGCTGGAAATGCCCTCCTGCTGCTCACTGGAACCCTTCACACAGCCAGGACTGGGGATTTGCAGCCCTCCTGCTCCTGCCTGCTCTGGGGTTGCTGCTGAGTCTCCCTCGTATCTGGGAAATGAGGGAGAGATCAAAGACACCTGAGTGCTCAGGGTGGAAAATAATAAAGCTTTGGCATAGAAATGTGACTTCTTCTGCAGTTGTGCTATTTGGAACCACTTTTCCTTAATTTTTGTGACCTTTTTAAAAGGGGGGAGGAGGGGGAAGAAGGGGCTGAGCATTATTGGAAAGCTTTTTAATCCACAGCCACAACTGGTACCAGTCCTAGGCCCTACAGTTCCAGCCAGTTCCTCAGGGCAGGAGTCCCTTTGACCAGCTCTGCATCTTGTCACATCCAAATCACACATTTTTAGTGTTAAATGTGAAGATTTCTGGCCTTATCTCCAGCAGTTCTCTTGAATATTGCTTCAAACCCTCCCCTAACCTAAAAAACCCAACCCAAACTAAAAAAAAAAACCCCGAACAAACCCAATTAAAGGGTTTATTAACTTCACTTCTTAGACAACAGGGGAGATCCTTTGGGATGGTCTCAGTCTGGTTATGATGCCTCATTTATTTAAACCTGGTTTAAGGTAGAACAACTGCCTTCATTCACTTAAACCTGGCCTAAGACAGAGCTTTGCAAACCCTTAAGATATAAAACACTCCTGGCTCTGCACAGGTCAGGGATTATCAGGCTGATTTTAATTTAAGAATCAAAATATTCCTGCCAATAAAAAGGAAAGCCCCCACTCCTCTCCTGGAGCTCCTCCTAACTCTGAGTACCCAGAAATAAACCACACCCATCAGAGATTATAATTAGAAAGGAGCTTTACAAGAAAAAGAGGGAAAATTGCTCAGTCAGCCTCAGGTCTGTTTTGGCTGAGTGGTTCCTCCAGAATGTGCTTTGTCAGGAATGCTTCACTGGGATGCTGATGGCTGTGGAGACTAATTCTGGAATACTTCCCCAGGATCCTGCTCAAATGAGGGATTTCAGTGTTGTCTGTAAGAGGAAAAGGAGCTTCCATTGCCTGGGAATTGTCCTGCAGTGGGGAAACCTGGAGACCTTCGACTGGATTTTGTGGATGAGGCAGGAACATTGCTCCTCTGGGGGCTCATCCAACAGGAACTTTCCCAAAGTTCCAGCTGCCTACAGGAAAATCCCCACTCTCCATCTCCTCCTCTGAGAGGAGAATGAATAACCTCCCTTGTTTTCTGTCTGGCCTGAAGCATTTCCTGAGGGAGCTCTGGATGCCTGAGCCACCAGATGTGTTCTAAAGAGGCATCAGTTGGGACAGAGGTGGATATTCCATGCTGCAAGTGGCATTCCCATAGATGTTATCCCAGCATGGGCTCCAGAGTCCCTGATGGACACCAGGCACTACAGACATTCTCTGGCCAAATGTTTTTCCCACTTTGCAGATGTTTTGTGGCCGGAAATTTCCTTTTCAGTGTCTCAGATATCTGGGAAAATTCCCTGCAGATGCGGCAGTGGCCGCTGAACCCTGGCAGCAATGCTTTGAGCACTTGTCTGGACACTTCACTGAGTTATCTCTGGATTTTTTAACCAAAACATTCCTCTTTTCTGCTGCTGCTGCCATGGCTCTCTGTGTTTACAGTGTTTTGTTCCCTCCATTCATTAATATTTCACTTAATGAAGACAATCCCTGTCCTTACACCTAGTTGTAACTCCAGGGCTGTGTTGGGAGGCTGTGATTGCTTTTCCAATCCGCTGAGAGTGTCTGTGTTGGTTTATGGATTAAATATCCGTGTGTGTTTCTCCATATTTTCATTCCTGTGCTTATTCCATTCTTGGAGCTTGGCTCCTTCCTCCAGCTCTCCAAGAACATCTTTAATTCCCAAGGGTGGTGCTTAATGAAAGACTTTGCAGCTTAATTTAGTGACAACAGTATTTGTCTTAAAGTTTGGGAGGGAGTGAGATCAAATCCAGGAGGAGTTCCCCTTTTATTAAAAAATAACTCTGGGTTCTTATTCTCTGCATGTCAAAGGGATCCCAACAGGAGCACTTCATTATCTTTATCTACTCCTCCACTACTCTTAGCATTATTTAAACAGCTCCTGTTTGAGAGGCAAAACTTCAACTGCAGCAGGTGCTTGAGCTCCCAGCCCTAATTTTCAGGAGATGTTGAAAGCTGCATCCCTGGAATTTTTCTGACAATGGGTTTCACTTTTTCTGTGTGTAATCAGCTCCCCATGGGTGCAGTGGGAGCTGTGGGGTTTTTCACTTCCTGCTCTTCACTGAGGATACACAGAGGAGTATCCCAGGAGGAAAATGTTCAGCTACCAAAGGCTTTTGTTTCTCTGGAAGGGAATACAGGAGTGCTGGGAGAGGATCCTTTCTGTCTCACCAGTCCTGGACTGGACATTCCCAAGTCCAAGCACGGAAGTTTTCACCACATCCCGCTGTCGCAGAGGGATTTTCCAGCCTATCCTGTGTTTTGCCTCCTTCCCGGGTTCTCCTTGTGCAATTCCGGGCTTGTAAACCCTCCAGAGGAGGATAACAGAAACCACAGGGGCTCACTGATGGGGCACTATTGAGTTACAAACACATTTGGCTGTGCTGGGAATTAATTATGGATGAGGAATGTAGTGTCATTGTCACCGAAACATGGAAAAACAGAAATTTTCCACCAAAATCTTCTGAAGTGTTATGAGAATCAGGCATTGCTTTATTCTGGCTGGGATGTGCAATGGAAATTATTCCATCCACACGTGCCTGGGTTTTGCACCGTCACACCTGGTACTTTACCAGATTTTTCATGGATTTACACAGACAAAACCCAAAGAAATTGTCGTTCATTGGTCCAAAATGACACGATTTTTAATATCTGATCTCCGACCGGTTATTGATCCCTCTTCCTTCGGTGCTAATTTGGTCGTCATTCCGTGGGTCTCTTATGGATCTTTTCCCAGCCCAGGTGTCTCTGACCACTCCAGGGGTGAAGTTTGTTAAGGTTTTTTTATCTCTCCTGCATCTTCTGGCTCTGGAAATTTTCTTTTTGTTGATTGAAGTCCGTCAGGCCTCACCCAGCAAAACTCAACCCTCAGTAAAAGAGTCTTTTAAAGAGAAAACTTCAATTCCCTTCCCCCTGGACAGGGGCAAACAAAGCCCTGACTAAAGTTAATTAAAAAGGATGTATTATTTCCAGCTTGATGAGGGAGAGGGGATGTCTTTGTGGCTCCCACACCAACATTCCCACATTCCTGCCAGCATTCCCACATTACTGCCATGGCTCCAGCACATCCAAGGGCTGCTCCAGGAGCTGCTCCCACCCCCCAATGCCAGTGGTGGTGAGAATGAATTACCAGAGACACAGTCCCCGGATCAATTGGGGGGATGAGTTCAACCTCCGGAGTGCTCTGAGCTAAATTTCTCAAGGTCTACCACAAATCCCTGCATTTTTCCAGTGAAAGCAGGAATTTTTGTGAATTTTCCATCACCAGCTGTGGGAAATTCAGGATTCTTGGACAACTAACTAATATGATTAAGTAGAAGCTGTTTATTGTTTACATTATGTACTTATTTATACATTTTAACTCTACTGCACACACTGATCACGCATTTCTTTTTGGTGTTTTTGTTTTGTTCATGTGTTTTGCATGCACTTCTCAGAATATGTGATTGGTCACAGTTCAGGTGGCTCACAGCTCTGTTATCTCCTTCTTGTGGTCTTGGAATTCAGTTTCTTAGCGTCTTCTTTCTTTTTTTAGCACAGTTTATGTCTTAGTAACCTTGATGAATTCCAGAGAGCCCTGAGAAAATTCTGCTAAGAAAAAATGGCTGGTGCACCCTGCAGTCTGAGTTGTTCATACATTGCTAAAACCAACGCTGGTGCTGGGAAAAGAACTTTGCCTCCAAGTGCTCCCCACATGGCAAGGAAGGTCTGAAAGGGTTATTCAGCAGGAGGAAGAAGGGGTGGGCTGGGAGGGACCAGGGAAATCATGAGCCAGGAAGGATTTCAGAGCCAGCAGATGAGGCTCCAACACCCCAGAGTGGGGAGAATTCCTCTTCTGAACGTCTTCCTGGAGATTTCCAGAGCAAACCTGGACTGAAACACAGTGGAGAGAGGGGAACACATTGATTTATTGGAATTACTTATCCAAGCCCACAAGACTGGGACGGAGCAGGGGTTGAAAAATTATTTCTTGATGAAATAATTCTTTTTTTGCAAGGTGTTGGTCATGAATTTCAGCCCCAACTAAGCTTTTTCTCCTGTCTTGACTTTAAGGTGCATAAATTCTCCAGTTGTTTCTGAGGGTTCAGACTTTATATGGCTTTTCAGGAATATTTTGTCATCAAGCCCTCCTCAGTCCCTTCCCAGCAGAGCTCCTGTAGCTCTTTGCAAGGTAGGGCAAAACCAACTGTTTTGCACCAACTGTTTCCAGCTCGTGTCTCTGTCCAAATGTCAAGAAACAGAAAGATTCTTCTCCTGACACCTACAGAAAGACTTAAAAATTGAAGTGTTCTCATTGCAGCAAGAAGCAGCTTTTGGATCCCTGAAATGCTGTCACTTCATCTTCCCAAACCCAAGAAAGAACAGGAAAAAATTTGCCTCCTAATTAAAATCCAGTCACAATTTTTGAAGCTTGTTTCTATAAGAAAGATCCAGTTAAAATTGTCCCCTTCAGTTATTTTTTCCTGTCGCCTCCCTTCCACTGATGACAACTTTCTTTGCTCAAATAGCCTTGATGCCTTGGGAAGCTTTTGCAGTGCAGCTGGAGGGTTAATTCCCCCTAAATTTAAATCTGTTCTGATATAAAATGTAATCTCCTGCCATCAGCAGCTCCCAGAAATGCTGCTTTGCTAAACTGCCCCGTTTCCAAGCTGTGCTTTGATTTACAGTTTATCCATTCACCGCTCCTTTGGCATTGCTAGTAAAGGCTTTTATTAAGGATGACAGGAATGCTTTATCCACCATCATAAACAGGGTTTTATTAAAAAGAAAAAAAAACCCAGCAAGAGTTGGAATTATAAAAATGCAGGTTCCCAGTCCTCTTTTCGTAACTTATTGGGGGAGACTTTCCAGCTGAATCAGCTGCTGAGTTGTTGAGTTTTTCTCCAGGAGGATGCAAATTGGGGTTGTAACTGTGATACTTTCAGGCTCTGGGGTACCCACAATTACTGCCTGAAGGCTCAGGATTTCAGGATAGAAATAGGGACCTTATGGCATTCATGCTGCTGGGAATGCAGGAGTCCTGCCTGGCACCCCAGCCTTCTTTGGGATATGCCACACAATTGCCCTTTCCGGTTGCTCTCTCTCTCTCAAAAAAAAAAAAAAA
>WBNO01003042.1:0-41366 GCA_013400575.1 Peucedramus taeniatus | reverse complement strand
TATTTTATATTTTTAATCTCTCCTGTGAATTTTCTCTTTCAGGACTGACATTAATTAAATGAGGTCATGCAGCAAAGAGGTCCTGGGATTTTCCAGAAGCCCTTCAAGAAGCCAAAGGACAGAGAATTATGACACATTTCAGGACCAATCCCTACCAGTGACACTCCCACATCCTGCTGAGCTTTTTCCAGTATTCCCTGCATCATCCCTGCATCTGAGAATTCCAGGATGGTTTAAGTGGGAAGGGACCTTTAAGTTGAAGGGACCTCATCCAGTCCCACCCCTGCCAAGGGCAGGGACACCCTACTGTCCCAGGGTGCTCCAAGTCCCATCCAACCTGGCCTTGGGTGCTTCCAGGGATGGAGTCTCAACGTTCCTCTGCTCCACCATCTTGATAGCAAAGAATTTCTTCCTAAAATCTAAAACTGCCTTCCTTCAGTTTAAGGCCATGGAGTGCTGGTGCAGACATTTTCCAGGACTCTTCTCAATGTGCCACAGGGAATATTTGGATGTGCCTCCAAAGAACTGTGCTCAAACTGGCTCTTCACTGGATGAGATCGCTACTGTTCTTTAAAGTTTACATTTTAATGCTTGTAAATGTAATGTTTTTAAAATTCCCTGCTGCCCCTCAGTGTCCTTGGCTGGCTCATTGAAATCTGCTGTAATTCCAAAAAATTCCCAGGAAGAATCTGAGGGAGCTGCTCACCATGGAGTCTTGGAATCAGCAAGGTGGAGAAAGACCTTGAAGACTGTTCCAATATTCACCAGTGACCCCTGTCTCCAGGTGCCACATCCACAGGTTTCTGGGACACTCCCAGAGATGGAGACCCCCCCACTGCCCTGGGCAGCTGTGCCAGTGCGGGACCACCCTTTCCAGGAAGGAATGTTCCCAATATCCACCCTGAGCCTCCCCTGGCCCAGCCTGAGGCCGTTCCCTCTCCTCCTGTCCCTTTTCCCTGGGAGCAGAGCCCGACCCTCCCGGCTGTCCCCTCCTGTCAGGAGTTGTGCAGAGCCACAAGGTCCCCCCTGAGCCTCCTTTTCTCCAGGCTGAGCCCCTTTCCCAGCTCCCTCAGCCTCTCCTGGGGCTCCAGCCCCTTCCCAGCTCCGTTCCCTTCCCTGGACACGCTCCAGCCCCTCCAGGTCTCTCCTGTCAGGAGGGTCCCAGAGCTGCCCCAGCCCTGGAGATGCCCCAGCAGTGCCAGTTCAGTGGTTGTTCACTCCTGGTGATGTTCACACAACATCTCAACACCCCAAGGGCCTCCCCAAATCCATCCTCTGCAATGCCACCACCAACCCACTCTCAGGAGAGAGCAATTCCCAAAACAATCCTTCCCTGGGGCCTCTTCCCATTGGAAGGGAGGGATCAAGGAGGAGTTTGTGACTCCAGGGGCTTGGACTGGATCCCACCAGAGGCTTTAACACATCTAACCCATCTGTCAAAGCATCACTGGGAATCTTCCCATTGTGCTGTCCTTTGCACATGGATCCAGCCTGGAAAACCCCCAGATCCACTGAGGACATCAGTGTGGTGGTTCCTCTCCTCCCCAGGCCATTCCCAGGCGCCTGCAGACCCTGCAAGTCTCCAGGGAAGAGAAACAAAACAATGTTTGGGAGATGAATTCATCAGCACGAGAGGACGCTGATGTTTATTGACATCAATGGAATAAATAAACAAGGCAATAAATTTGGAATTGCTGCTGGAATTACTCGCTAGTGCTGGATATTGAATTTTACCTGTTTTTATTGTTTGTGGAATGGGCTGCTGGTTTATGCATCATCATCTTTTTGATATACTGATTCTGGATGATTTGATTGTATATCCTGAGAAAGAAAGAGGGGAAAAAATATCCCTGCCAAGCCTGAAATGTGCAGGTGAACCAAACCAAGGTCCCAGAGATAAAAATGGAATTATTCCATCCCAGTGTGACAAAGTGACCTGGCTCATCCTGGGAAACGATGGAAGAGGAAATGTTCCAGGAGCTTCCAAGACACAACTTTCCTCCCAAATTTCTGAGCACACAAAGTTAAGAACTGGGAAATAAAATTGTTCTAAATCCTGTGGGCTTTTGCTCTCTGACAGGCCCCTTGAGTGATGGGAGGGGTGGTCCAGGACAGTCCAATCTGGAGATTCCTCCCAATAGATTTGATTTTGCAGAACCAAGACTTGCTCAATTCCTGCCCAGAGATCTTGGTTTTTCCTGGGAATTTTGAAAGATTCTTTACTTTTACTCCATTTTGATTTTTCCCTGCCTTAAAATCCCTGGGATTTTAAGAGCCTGAGCTCTTAGGGAATTAACTTGCTTTGGCTTAGTGTCTATATTCTCTTGTATCCAAGGAGTTTATGGGAAGAATTGGGACTGTTTGGTGCTGGGTACCTCTTACTCTTTCCAAATTTTTGGCTGAAAGTAGCAACCAGGGGCACAGGTCCCTGTGGGACCCAGGCAGCCAATCCTGATTCCCTAAAACTCCATATAAAGGCTTAAAACCATTGTAAAAGGGCTTAAAATTCACATCAAAGCATCATGGGAAGGCCTTCTATGCTTCCCTTTTCCTCAGGAAGACCCTCTGCTCCATGGCTGGGACTGGCACTGACTTCCTTGGGCCTCCCCCCCTGAGCTGAGCCTGTTCAGGGCCCTCCCAGGATTCAAACCCCAGGACATGGCAGGGAGGAACAGCAGGCCCTGGAGTCCAGGAATGGGGGATTTTGAGATGAACTGCCCCAAACCTTCAATATTCTCATCTAAAAGGAGGACAAGGAGACATTTGGTCCCAAATCAATCTGTACCAGGCAGGCTGTGACCCCCAGCTGGCCTTCTTGTCACAAAAAGAAGGCATTAACTCTGGGATTGTCCCTTCCCCAGCAAGAACAGGATACTCCCCTGTTTTCAGTGAGGCCCAAAAAGAATAAAATAGTTGAGTGTTCAATGGTCAGCCACCAGTTGGACCCTGAGGTTTGCCTTTAATCATCTCCTGATTCTTCCTGCTTTTCCTAAGTACAGTTTTGCCCTCAAATCAGCTTCTGCTTCTTCCTGATTTTCCCAAATGCAGGATTCCCAGCACAAGAGCTGATCCCACAAGGCTTTGATAGCCCTGAATTCTTCTTGGAGAGCTCCATGGCTCCTGTGCCTCTGTTCCAGCCCTTGAGGGGAAATATATCCAGGAATTTAATATTATTTGGAAAGCTGATCCCTGGAATGTATTTCTTACCCACTGCAGTGACATTGGCATTCCTGAGCATAGAAATTCCCTGCCAAGTGCTGTCCCACTGCTCCAGCAGATTTGAAACTCTGCAGCTTTATGGTTTCCTTTTTATTTGTTTCTCCCTGAATCTCCCCTCCTTCTTCCCTGGCATCTCCAAAGAAGGTGGAGAGCTCCAGTTCCCAGAGGAGCCTCCAGAGCTGGAGCAGCTTCTCCCCTGACACAAGTGTCAGTCAGGAGCTGGATGGGAGCTGGATCCCCCCATCCAGGGGTGGGTTCTGATTTCCCAAGTTTTCAATGAGATTTCTGTTCAAGCCCCTTGATTAAAATCCTGCCTTGCCCAGTGGATCTGAGTGTTCTCTATTTCCAAAGTGACCTCAGTTTGTGTTTGAATAAAAGCAGCATTAAAAGGAGCCTTCTTGGAGTTTTTTGTCTTCTGGCTTGAAGGAAAATTTAGGGAGTTTCCATTTCAAGGCTTTGGAAGAGTAAAAGTCCCAGCAAGCCTGGATATTATTGACAAAAGCTAGGAAATAACATCCTCCAAAAGCCACAAATCTCCCTGTGAGGAGAGAGAATGAGCACAACTATTAATCCTACCTGGGTATGGTTGTGCTGATCCTGGCTGTAAGAACTCGTTTAGAAGAGAAATTAATTAATGAAGGTAAATTCAGGTGTCCAGGACTATTTAGCAGTGACTATTTCTGGTGGCCAGGTGAGTGTCCCTGTCACCACAGGCTCCCTGTCCCTGCACACTTTGGGGTTATTAACCCTCTTTGAGTAATTGGCTACTGCTATGTGGTTGAATCCAAGCAGCTGGCACTTCATCTTTTTAAGAAAGGAGATGCTAATGAGCTTAATTGTCTCCCTGCACCCATAGAGTGATTATCCCACTCCGAGATAGGGGAGGGGAGGACTCAGCACTTCTGAGAGTTCCCCAACCTCATCAAAAGCCTGAGCTGGGTTTTTTAATGAGCTTCTGAGGTTTGCACTGATTCCCTCCCATGTGGGGTTTGCAGGGGCTGACAGCAGGACAGCCAGACATTCTCTGTGTGTCAGGCTGTTCAATAATAATCACAGTGCTCACCCACTTAAAACCAAATCCCTCCAAATGAAAATGTCCTGCCTGACATGCTGGATACAGCCCTATGTGCATGGAAAGAAAACACGTTCCCAATCTGAAAAAATGTGCTTTGTATTAGCCTGATGTTTAAGTCATTTGTCTTAGGCTGTAAAAAGACACAGTTGGAAGAAGCATAATGTGATGGGGGAAATATTGAAGCCTGTAAAGATCAATTTTAGGAGCAATTATTCTCTTTTCAACATCAAAATTCAGTGCCGCTGGTCTTTGTATGGAGCCAACTAGAAAGCTCCTCATCCCCCCTGCAGTAAAACTCCAAATGCTGCTTTCTCCAGCTGCTCTCCCACACCCCAGTGCTGAACCAGCAGATGTTTGGGCAGGAAAAGGTGGTAATGAACAGGAATCGGTGTTAATATTAAAATTAGCTGTTTTCATTTCAGCCTCCTTCAAGCCCCAGGAACAAAATCACTCCCTGTTTGCCAGCTGAAGGGCAAATTTCCAAAGAGAAAGAAGCACTTGTTTTCAGGTCCTGCCCATTTTCTGGGAAAGCAGAGAAGGAAAGAAACGTGATCCCAGTGTTTGTTACAGATTTCTTAAGACAGTGCCTGTTGGGAAGGCTCTTGAATGGTTTTCCATGATGGATGTAGAGGATGTTGCTTGCAAGAGGTTGGGCTCAGACACCATGATTTTATGGTCTCACATTTGCCATACAAAGATGAAGAAGGGTCTGGAGGATCCATGGGAGGAGCAGCTGAAGGCATTTGGAATGTCCAGCTGGAGCAGAGGGGACTGAGCTCAGACCTCACCAGGGGCTGCAGCTCCTCCCGAGGGCAGCTCTGATCTCTGCTCTGGGACAGGGACAGGAGCCAGGGAATGGCTGGAGCTGGGCCAGGGCAGGATCAGGCTGAGATCAGGGAAAGGTTCTTCCCCCAGAGGGTGCTGGCACTGCCCAGGCTCCCCAGGGAATGGGCACGGCCCCGAGGCTGCCAGAGCTCCAGGAGCCTTTGGACAGCACTGCCAGGGATGGACAGGGTGGGATTGTTGGGGGGTCTGGGCAGGGACAGGGGCTGGAATGGATGATCCCTGTGGGTCCCTTCCAGCTCAGGGTATTCCATGATTCTATGATTTATTTAATTCCTTTCCTACTGCAGTTCCCAATGGGAAATGACTCCTGGATGAGTTCTGATGAGCAGCCTGCTCTGGGGAGCAGTGGAGATCTCTTCCTCACAGAGCTGGGATCCTCCCCAGGGACCATCCCCAAGGGCTTCAAAGGGCAGAGCTCAGTGTTGGCAATGGAGCTGGTACCAGCCTGGAAAACCAACCAGATGGGGAAACTGGGACATGAACCACTCTGGGTCCCCCTCTGTGGCCACCTCCCTGCTCAGAGACTGTAAAGCAGGAGCACAGTGAGGAGTCACCATGGAGAAAGGGAGATCAAACGGGATCCAGGAGATATAAACGTATTTACTGCTGGATCTGCACTGTTATTCAGCAGATATGGGGATAAAGTAGTGCTGGGCCTAAAGTCCCCTTTGATACCTTTGGGGAGCTCTAGGCTTAGACTTTGTCACTGCTCTGTTACTGCCCTGTGTCACTGCCCTGTGTCACTGCACTGTCACTGCTCTGTGTCACTGCTCTGTCACTGCTCTGTGTCACTGCCCTGTGTCACTGCCCTGTGTCACTGCTCTGTGTCACTGCTCTGTGTCACTGCCCTGTGTCACAGCTCTGATTGCACAGGCCACAGGATTAGACACAAGGACAGTCTGATCAACACTGGGCTGTGCACCATTCCAGTTCCAGCATTCCTTGTCTACAGAGGATCTGGAAGGACAGCCTGGGGAGAAAGCTGCTGGTGGTGGAGCCAGGCAGGGCTCAACTCCAGGGGGGGAGGGTCCAGCCCTGTCCCCCTGTCCCCCAGATGTGCTGGGTCTCTCTGATACCAAAGACAGAGTCAAGGAACAGTGTTTGAAGCATTGCTGGAAGTGCTCCCAACAGAAGCAGCTTTTCCTTCCCTGACCTGAAGACAGTAGCTGGCCCTGCCTGCCTCGTTAGCCCAGCAGTAAGGAACCAGCCAGAAGGGGGCCAATTCCCAGGAAAAATGCCTCATCCATCAGCCTTCAACCTTTTCTGTCTCTCAGCTCTGTGTCTTGCTGCTGTCTCGAACTAGCTTTTCTCCACTAGGGATTCCTCAACATTGTAGGGCTCTGTGCAGTGAACCAGGTTGTCTTAGGTTGCAAGATGTAGCTGGGTTGTGTATTCCATTGACATCTGTTAGAGCTGGGGCACTTCTCTTCTGTTCTTTGGGCAGTTTTCTTTATCTCTTCCACAGCCAATCCTCCCTCCAGGAGATATCTTCTGTTAATGGGCCATTAATTGTTAGCTATTTTCTGTTCATGGCCAGTGGGTGTCCCTGCATGGCTGATAAAATTCCATCATCCCACTGCGAGATGCTCTGCCCAGGGGGAGGAGCCAAGCATTCCTACCTGGATCCAATCTGAGCCTGGGAACACCACAGCAGCCTTTGCCCACTGCATTCCCAGAGGAGCAGCTTTCTGCTCCACTGCATTCCCAGAGCAAGACCAGGCCTATCTCCAGCACCCCTGGAGCTTCAGAGGAAAACTCCACCCTTCTGCAGGATCCCTGCTCCACCAGAACCACCCCTGGCACTGCAGGAGGAGCAGCCACCATGGAATGGGACTGTGCAACACCCTGACCCACAGGGGGTCAGCTCCTGTTCTGACTCCGTCAGTGGGTTTTTTTGTTTGTACTATTGCATTTGTATTTTTAGTTTTTCTAGTAAAGAACTGTTATTCCTATTCCCATATCTTTGCCCGAGAGCCCCTTAATTTCACAGTTCTAATAATTTGGAGGGAGGGATTTTGCATTTTCCATTTCAAGGGAGGCTCCTGCCTTCCTTAGCAGACACCTGTCTTTTCAAACCAAGACAAGGGTGGACATTCCAAGGCTTTTCAGGGAGTGAAAGGGTTCCAGTTTCACAGGGGTGAGCAGCAGAATGTGTGTTCTGAGGTGAGATTTGGTGTTTCTGCATGCTGGGGGATCGCTCTGCGTGGCTTGAGCCTGGTGGGTTGGAGATGTCTGGAGGTGGAGTGTGGTGGATGCTGGAGCAGCTCCAGCCATGCCCAACAAAGCCCTCAGTGCCAGCACCCCCCAGCGCCAACAGTTGTGTCCCTCAGCCAGGGGTTTGGAGGTGTGAAGGTGCCTGAGTCAGACTTTGCTTAATCCTGCAGAGTCCTAAGGGTTTGGATTTATTGCCCCCTGTGGCTTGGATTTATTGCCCCCTGTGGCTTGGATTTATTGCCTACTTAGATCAGACAACCCTGTGCAGCAGGAAAACAAAAGACTAAGTAGTCCTAGTCCTAGTCCCAACATGGCTAAACCTCACCATATTTTCACAAGCAGGAAAAATGAGGACTCATTTTAAACAAAACCAGTACAACCAATACAGTTCAATGGCTGGAACTGAGACTTCAGTGGCCCAGAACAAGCTTGGACAACATTTTCAATCCAGGAAGAAACCTACTGAGTATATTTTTATCTTCCTGCCACTAGGAATAGAATTTTGCAACCACTTTTCCAAAGGTGTTGTCCCATCCTTTCCAGAGTGGGATTTGAAGCAGCACAAGAGGAATTTGCACAAGAACAGAAAAATAAGTAACAGGAGCAGGGCCTGACCCTGCAGTTTTGGAGTCCTCAGAGAGGAGGTGACACCAGGGAATGGCAGGATTTTTTCTGGCAGGAATCTGTGCCCAGCCATGCCACCAGGTGGGACAGGGCTGTGGTGGCTTGGCAGCCACCACTTTGTGTGTGTGACAGTGACAAAACTGTGTAACCCAGCCCATCCCCTCTGGTCCCTGACAACCACAAAAACACAGAGGCCATGGAAGGATTTTGCTTTCTGTTCCCAAGAGGAAAAGGGAGAAACTTTGGATGGGGCTCTGGGTAACCTGAGGTTACCCTCAGGTTACCCAAGCAGGACTTGGGATTAAATAGCCTTTAAAGTTTCCTTCCAACTCAAATATTCTGTAATTCCATGATTTTGTGCCCTCTCTGCCTGCTCTTGTCCTTTCCTGACACATTTATTGCTTTGGCCATTGCAGCCTCAATTTTTTGAGGTTTCTGATCTTTGTAATCTTCTGATCTTTGGTCTTTTAGACAGCAGCATTTTGTCATCACAGTGTGGGCAATAATCATTCTATAACTGCTTCTGTCTTACAGCAAAGGAAAATAATTCTGACCTGGACTTAAAGGAAATGTCACACACCTCAGGCCAATGGGGGAAAATTGATCCTTGTGCTGACAATTGAATAGCCATGGAGATGTTCTTTTGCCACTTGGAAAGGTCATCTTCCCTGTTCCTCATGTCCTTCCAGACACTGTCTGGCACGTGCCATGGACTGCGTCTCCTTCTTGGTGACATCCTCAAATCCATCTTCCAGTTAATTGCCATGGAATAGCCACCAGAATCATGGAATATCCTGGACTGGAAGGGACCCCCAGAGATCATCCATTCCAGCCCCTGTCCCTGCCCAGATCCCCCAACAATCCCACCCTGTCCATCCCTGGCAGTGCTGTCCAAAGGCTCCTGGAGCTCTGGCAGCCTCGGGGCCGTGCCCATTCCCTGGGGAGCCTGGGCAGTGCCAGCACCCTCTGGGGGAAGAACCTTTCCCTAAAATCCAACACAAGGACCATGTCATCTCCAGCTGGGTGATACCTCTAAGCCTCACTCAGGAGCTCCTGGGCTCCTGTCTCAGCTTTTCCAAACTGCAACTTTGCAATATGAAAGCTTGGGATGCTCTTCACCATCTGCCTGCTGCACAACTCCATGTTCTTGTGTCCCTTCAGTCACACTGTTGCCAGGCTGCAGTAGAGCTGCCAGCACAGAAATTCCTACAGGGAAGCAGCTGTTTTCCCTCTAATCCTGCTCAGGTGTGTCCCAGGGAGAGGCTGCTGCTCCGCCTGACAGTGCCCTGCAGAGCAGCCCCGTTCCCACTTCAGCAGCGAAGCATTTTAATTAATTGTCAACAGTTTTTTAATATATAGATTTAGCAGCTCTGCCTGAGTAAATGCTGTTTGAGAGATTAAATTCTGTTTGGATTAATGGCCTCTGACAGCTTTTCCTACTTTGCAAACAAAGTGGGTTTGAAGTGTAATAAAACAGTGCGTGGGATGCATTGAACACAGGGAGCTGCTGGAGCTGGGAGCCGAGGGAAACTTCAGCAGTCTCCATCAGAGGGGCCCTCAGGCTGGACAAACACAACTTCCAGGCATGAAGGGGTCTGTCTGATGTGGTTTGTGCTCTCCTAGTGCCTGGTGTCCTGTTTTCCCACCTCTATCCCCACTCCAGGCACTCCTTGGACTGTTCCTTCTCCTTGGGCCATGGTGGAGAGGAGAATGAAGCACATAAATGGGAGTTCTACTTTCCAGGAAAGCGCAGAGAAGACAGGATGCAGATCCCAAGATCTGCTGTGGGTTTTACAGCCAGTCCCGGCTGGATCAGCCTTTAGATGGAGCATGACAATGATTAGTGAAGTCTTTCCAGCGGGGCACAGCTTCTGCTCCACGTGCAGTTCCCATTCCATGGTTTTCAGGCTGAGGTGCAGTTTAGAGACCCAGATAATGGAGACTGAAGAAACAGAAGCACCAAGAAGCTGCAGCCAAGCACGGCTTCATGGGCTAAACCAACCCTACAGGAGGGCTGCAGCCAGCTGGGAATCTCGGTCTCCAAACCTTAGGAAAGTGTCCTGGTAGCCTCCTTTCCATGGTATAACACAGATTTCCTCCTTTCCATGGTGTAACACAGATTCCCTCCTTCCCATGACAACCCAGATGTCCTCTGGGCTGCTGAGAAGAGCAGGAAAGACCTTGGAGACAATGCCCACATGTCTAGGGGCAGGACTGAGGCGCCTGCTCCTTTATGCCCCAGGTTTATAAACCCCCTCAAGACAGAGATGAGGCTCAGCAACCAGGAGCTCTGGAAAGGATGTCCCACCCAAAATAACTCTGTCATTTGCATGGAAACCTGACACATCCTATCCCCAAGGTGCCTTCACTGCACATTTCACAGGAATATTTCAGTGGATGATGAAGTTCTGGTTCCCCATTCCCAGGAAACTCAAGTTGAGTTTGTGTAGCTTTGGCTTGGATCTCAACAGGGGATTGGTTCAGAGCCCACCTACCCTGATCTGTCCTGATCTGTCATAATTCAGAGTTTTAGGACAGTTTGAGCTTCCTGCTCACAGAATTTGGGAGTTGGGATGCACAAAACCATCAAGACAAAATCCAGGAGAAGGAGGAGCTGCAAATTCCCTTCAGCTGAGCAGGTGCCCAGCTCCTCCTTTTAGTGAACTTGTTGAATTTCTGAGTGTTTTAAAGTAGAGGCTAGAGAACTGTTAAATGTGGATATGTTTTATTCATGAAAGTGAAACTTAAAGACATTAAAGCACACGGGTTGCATGACAGTTTTATGAACTTGAAATGAATGATTGTAACGAAGGACTCCAAACATATTAGGAAGTAATTATCAAATAACTTGTTAATGGTATCCAGGAGCTCTATAATGTGACAGAGCACTGCTTTGAACTCTAAACCCTCAATGTGGTTATTTTGGGGCTGCAAAGGAGTAAACCTCAGCTTCAAAGGCAATGAAAATGTTCATTACAAATAACATTCAATAACTAACAATAATCAGGATTAATTGCACTGTCAATATTGATTCAGCCAGAAGGAAATTTTTTAAGTTAAAAGTGTACACAAAAAGAATTTGAAGCAGAAGTTGGTTTCCCGAATCATATTATTTCATAGCAAAATCATTTCCTTGGACACATATAGACCTTCTCAGTGTGGCTGGACATGGATTGCCTTTTATCCCTGACGGCGGGGGGGAGGGGAAGGGGGGGGAATGATTAGAGATAAGGGGTGTTATCAAGAGTAATTCACTGGACACGTGCTGGATCAATGGGAGTCTTTAAAGTGAAATTGTGGTGTCTCCTTCCTAAAGCTCTGCTTTAAATCAGACACATGTGGAGGCACAGAACCCACAGTGCAAACTCCATTGGTGTCAAACTGGAATTGCCTCCTCCCAGAAAAATCCAAGACCCCAGAATGATATTTTACCCTAAGTTGATTCACAAAGCAAGTTAGAAAAATCCCCTAAATATTTCATATTGGCACTCCAAATATTTTGGTTTCGCTGCATTTTAACACTTTATATCAGCTCTTCTATCCACAGGCAGATTCTCCATGTCATAGAGTACCTGTGCTATTAGCATTGGATGGGCCTTAATGCTTCCATGAAGAAACTGATCCCAATATCCAACCTGACCCTCCTCTTGTCCTGTCCCTGTTCCCTGGGAGCAGAGCCCGACCCCCCCGGCTGTCCCCTCCTGTCAGGAGTTGTGCAGAGCCACAAGGTCCCCCCTGAGCCTCCTTTTCTCCAGGCTGAGCCCCTTTCCCAGCTCCCTCAGCCTCTCCTGGGACTCCAGCCCCTTCCCAGCTCCGTTCCCTTCCCTGGACACGCTCCAGCCCCTCCAGGTCTCTCCTGTCAGGAGGGTCCCAGAGCTGCCCCAGCCCTGGAGGTGCCCCAGCAGTGCCAGCTCAGGGGACGGGCACTGCCCTGCTCCTGCTGCCACCCCAGGGCTGGCACAGCCCAGGTGTCCTTGGCCTCCTGGCCCCACCTGGGCTCATGTCCAGATCCTGGCACCAGCACCCCCAGGGCCTTTTTCAGCTTCCAGCCTGGAGCATTCCATGGGGTTGTTGTGACCCAAGTGCAGGATCTGACACTTGGCCTTGTTGACTCTCACCCTGTTGTCCTTGGCCCAGGAATCCAGCCTGTCCAGATCCCGCTGCAGACCTTTCCCACCCTCCAGCACACCCACACTCCCCATGGTGTCATCATGAATTTGCCAAACAATGAGATATTAAAGAAGATTTTAACCAGGGCTAGCCCCAACCTGAGCCCTGGGGACACCAGAGAGGAGCCTTCCCAGGCCCCAGAGGAAGAAGCAGTGGCTGGTGATTCTGACTCATGCCCCTTGTCCCTGAGAAGGGTGACTGCGCCAGATCTGGAGCAGCATAAACCTCCGGATGTGGTGGTTAAAGCAATCAGAGTCCCAGGCTGTGGGGAACATCCAAATTCACTGATGTGACNTAAACCTCCGGATGTGGTGGTTAAAGGAACATCCAAATTCACTGATGTGATCCTGCAGGAGGGTCCCATAAGTCTGGAAATGCTGCTCCAAACCCTCAGAGTGCTGCTGTCATCCTGGCATTCAGTTATCCTAGATGTCCTGATTCCCCAGTGCCTGTGAATGGAGAGCAGCATGAGTCCAGCAGCTCATAAGCCAGATAAAAAGGGACACAAATAATAAATCAGTGACTCAAGCCAGAATAAATAATCTTTTTTCCCCTGTGTTCTTGGCAAATGGGCTCAGGATCACCGCAGAACCCAGAGGAAATGCCCACAGTTGGGAAGGATTTAGGAATTCAGGAGCCTTTTGTGGATCAGGCAATTATCAGAATAGAAGAACCTGGTTTAATTATTGGTTTGTTTTTCTGGGAGTACCAAGCAGCCACTCCTGCTGTAATGAAGGCACTGAACCAAGGGGACTCTCTGAACCTGAAGGTGTTTAATCCCCAAAGCTCCAGCTGGGTTCTTAATCCGCCTTGATTTGGAGCCAGGAGCACAGGAAATGGAAACTCTCTGGAAAGATGGATGTGCCCCACTTGCTGCTGCAGAAGACACTTCACTGCCACTCTCAGAAATATCCCTTAATTCTTTCACCCATGGAAGCAGTTTTGTTATCACAGAACCACATCAGGTAATTCTGGCACAGTTTACCAGTGGCAGCCTTTGATCTGTGTAATTCCATTTGCCATTCACTGAACTGGCTTGGATATTTTTCATTCAACCTTTATTCTAAAGATTTTAACACTCAGGTCCCAATAGCGAGCCAAGGCACTAATTTTGGGGTTTTAGATGGAAGTGTTGCACTTGTTATTCTGCAGTCACCCCAAACCTGATAAGTATGCTGGATGAATTTGCTGCCAGTGTGGCTTGGCTTGCTGTCATTCCAAATTCTGGATGGAGGTTCTGGAATCCCCTTCCTGAGTTCATCCTCTCAGCTTCTCTCCACTGTAATTGTGACCTCTTCTCCCAGCCAGGACTTTGCTCCCTTTGGCAATTCCTGCACCATTCGAGCACCAAGGACAGGTCTCATTCCAAATGCTGCCTGAGCCTTCCTTAATCTCATCCCAGCCCCTCCATTATCACACCTAGAGAGCCTTCCTTGCCCTCATTTAAATGGAATGACAGGAAAAGCTCCACTTCTCTGCCCTCAGAACCTTTTAAAAGTCCAACCCTGACACTCTGGGTTTTTCACTGTATTTCTGCCTTTCCCAATGGCAGGAAATTATTCCCCATTCCTCAAGCCCCACTTCAATGCACTAAACTTTGCTGAACTATTAATTACTTATTAATTGGATGGTGCAAACAATAAACATGCCAGAGTATCTCACGATCTAAGATTTAGCTCTTTAATGAGCACATCCAGGAGCTGAAGTTCTGCTGGTATTAAACCTTTGGAGACAGAGCAAATTATAACTTCAGCTTTCTTTCTCAAACATGTTCTTAATGTTGGAAATTTTAAACAGAGGGAAAAAACACACCCACATAAAAGCAATTGTGAACAAATTGGTCCTGAACATGAGTAGTTCAGCAGACAAAAAGTTCTTAACCAGGAGAGCAATGGCAGATTTCCAAACAGTGGGCTGAGGAACTGTGAATCCCTTCCTATCCCTTTAATCTCTAAAGAAACTTGATCTCAGCATGATGATATGAAGGACTTCACCCAGGAAATACCATCACATTTCCAGGCAGCTGGGAAGGCCTCAGATCAAGGCATGACCTGGCCAAACCCTTCGGGGGGTTCCTGGGGATGTCAGGGTCTCTCCGTGGTTTGTTTGCCCGAGTTCAGGTGGGGGCAAGGCCAAGGGATTGGAGATTAATGCTGTGGGGTAGTGAGGGGTGGTGCGCTGGGTGTGCTCAGAGGAGCCAGTGAAATCCAAAAGTTCTTAAATGTGTCACATCAGCTTCCCCTCAACACCGCAGCAAGAGCAGCAGGCGGAGGAAGGAGCCCTGAGCCTGTGGAAAAACCTCCATGGCCCCTGCTTAGGGATGGATGCAAAATCCTCTGATTCCAGGAGAGCTGCAGCCCTGCCCATCCCAGGATAGTCAGTGGAGCAAGATAAAGAAAAATCAAGGTTAGGCTTGTTGGAAATGACATAAAGTTTAATTTTTTTCTTTTAAAAATTTTGTTTTGTTTCATTCGCCTTTGCCCAGGGGGAAGGGAATTGAAGTTTCTTTTCAAAGGAATGTACCACCACTCAAGGCCTGATGAGCTGAACATCTCAGCAGTCTGGGAGTAGAAGAACAGAAAATATATAAAAGATACAGAACAAGTAACAGAAGATATACAAAAGATAATGACCATTAAAAAACATCAACTACATACATTGCCCCTGGCATGGTCCAAGACACTTGGGCTGGGAAAAGAAAGATAACAATGAGAACCATATTAGCATCAGAGGGGAAGGGATCAATAACCAACATGAAACCAAATACCAAGAACTGTGTAACTTAGGACCAATGAACATTGAACCTGTGAATTTCTCCATGTTTTGACTGAATACATATGTGAAAAACTGAGTAAAATTAATGTGGAATGGAATGATTTTCTCTGCACAACCCGGACAATGTGTGGATGAAATTTCTGTTGCTCTTGTTATAGCTAAGTAATGTAAGAGTTGGCTCTCACAATTAAGAGATAGATATTATATAGATGTATAGTAATGCTGTTCTAAGATGTCCCTCCACAGTCCTCTTTCCCTCCCCTCCTTGTAATAGACTTAGTAGTCAAGACATTTAGAGGAGGCTGGCTTGTTACCAGGAGGTGTGGCATAACAACACCTGACCTCCAATCAAGATGTAAAAAGTCATCTCCACCAGTGGATGGCAGAGAAAGAGTTGACTGACAAAACTTTGAGAAGAGCTAAAGATATAAAAGACCATTTTGTAGAGGAGCCACATGGCTAGCAGTCACGGGAGGGGCTCCCACCACTGTGATTTTTCCTTATTCAGTCCTTTGTTGTAATTTTTGTCAAGGTTTAATAAACCTTTTCTTTTAAAATTTTAAAAGTGGGGGTTGATCCTTACATTCCTCCAGGCCAGAATAAAATAATGCCTCAATTCTCTAACACTAAAAATGCTTTTGGAGGGTTTTTGTTGACCCCGCTGTTCCAGTGCCTGAGCCATTGAGGATTGCAGGCTGAGAGCTCTGGGACAACCCCTCGGGATGGGCCTGGAGCTGCTGCTGGGGGTCCCTTCCCAGGGACAATAGGGGCTGTCACCTTGTGTCTTGGTTTGAAAAGACAGGTGTTTGCTAAAGATGGGCAAGAACCTCCCTGAAATGGAAAATGCAAACCCCCTCCCTCTGAATTATTACAATTTTGAAATTAAGGGGCTCTCAGGCAAAGATATGTGAATAGGAATAACAGTTCTTTACTAGAAAAACTAAAAATACAAATGCAATAGTACAAACAAACAAACAAAAAACCCCAAACAAACAAACAAACAAAAAAAAATTAAAAAAAAAACCACTGCCAGAGTCAGAATAGGAGCTGACCCCCTGTGGGTCAGGGTGTTGCACAGTCCCATTCAGTGGTGGCTGCTCCTCCTGCAGTGCCAGCTGTGGTTCTGTTGGAGCAGGGATCCTGCAGAAGGGTGGAGTTTTCCTCTGAAGCTCCAGGGGTGCTGGAGATGGGCCTGGTCTTGCTCTGGGAATGCAGTGGAGCAGAAAGCTGCTCCTCTGGGAATGCAGTGGGCAAAGGCTGCTGTGCTGTTCCCAGGGTCAGATTGGATCCAGGTAGGAATGCTTGGCTCCTCCCCCTGGGCAGAGCATCTCCCAGTGGGATGATGGAATTTTATCAGCCATGCAGGGACACTCACTGGCCATGGACAGAAGAGATCTCCTGGAGGGAGGATTGGCTGTGGGAGAGATAAAGAAAAAACTGCCCAATGACCAGGAGATAACTGCCCCACCTCTGACAGATGGCACATAGAATACACACCTCCATATCCAACCTAAGACACCCTGTCACCTTGTCGCCTTGCCTGCTGTGCAAGACCTGCTGTGTGTGATTGGAGAGGGCAGGTGCCAATTCTGCTACTTCTGGGAGAGGAGACAGGCCCAGGAGACCTGGGAACGTGTGGGGAGCAGGAGGAGCCTTCTGCCCTGTTTGGGGTGGCTGTGGAGGTGGCAGAACCCCAGCATTGTTTGTGTAAGAAAAATGATGCTCACTTCCAAGAATTTAAAAGGTTTATTAAAAACTTATCAGAAATACAGCAGAACACAGAGTAGAGAAAATATTACAGCGCCGGGAGCAGAGGATTTTCCCACCATGTGCTCACCCACACAATGGAGGTTTCGCCTTTAGCCCCTCCCACGGTTCTGTCCATCGACTCCTCCTTCCCTGTCCAGTGCCGGAGATCGCGCCCTTANCTGCCATGGGCAGGGACACCTTCCACTGTCCCAGGCTGCTCCAAGCCCTGTCCAGCCTGGCCTTGGACACTGCCAGGGACCCAGGGGCAGCCACAGCTGCTCTGGGCACCCTGTGCCAGGGCCTGCCCACCCTGCCAGGGAACAATTCCTTCCCAATATCCCATCCATCCCTGCCCTCTGGCAGCTTAAGGCCAGCACTGACCCACGTGTACATCCAGGGCATCCCCCAGCACCTTCCCAGGAGGAACAGCTCCAACACTTCTGCATTCCCTGGCAGCGAAGGCCCCAAGCCCCAGGATTCTCCCCTCCCCAGACAGATCCGTGTGGAATTTCAGCCTCCCCAGCACAGCCCAAACCCATTTCTCGAGGAGCTGCTCAAGTGCTCTCAGGCTGAGAGACCCAAATTGCTGTTACCTGGTAGTGCATGACTGCTTCCCTTAGATAATGGGGTTTATCTGTAGCAAATTCGATGGGTTGTTATAAAATAATGTTAAGCACAACGAAATAATCAGCTGCCACAGTGATTTCTTGTTTTAAAAAAAAGCACCATAAAGTTGTAAACATCACAACAGCTATTGAAAGGAATGGGTAATAAAGCAGTGATTTTTTTCCAATAAGTAGTTTGGAGGTGATGTATTTGGGATGTATCAATTATTTATCTCTCACCACGGCTGAAATGTGCACTTTAATAAAATGTAGAAAGGTTTTTAATTTTTCTGAACAATAAATGCGATTGATTTTGTGCCTAGCATGAAGAATAGATTGACTCTAATGTCTCTTCTTGTGGTATTTGGTGTTGTTTTATGTGGAAATCTGGAGTTTAATAGATTTTTTAAAAAATTCTCCACTAAAATGGCCAGAAAGAAGGATAAATCTCATTAACTCCAAATTCCTCATTTTCCATATGCAAATATGCAAAGGTTCCCATTATCTTTTCTTTCATCTGCATCACTGTGTTTGTCATGTTGATTTATCCTGTATTTCTACAAACATTTAGGATTTTTAATAATTTAGAAAAGAGGTTTAATTTCTGTGTAATGAATTCTTGCAGGCAAAATAAACAGGCAGGAGAAGCAGCCAGGGTGTCAGAGGCTTTAAACACATTTTGCTGTCTGCTCTTATCCCATGATCCTGGTTTAAACTCGGAGCAGTTTCTCTGTGCAACACCTGAGTGCAAATCCAAGGAGCTGCTGGAGCCAGGGGAGTTAACTCTGATTTATCGCTGTGCTTTGATTCCAGCAGCTTTTATTCCATCCATTTTTATTCCAGCAGCAGGCACAGCTCTGGAGCATCGAACCTGCTCCTGATTCCCAGGGCTAGGGGCTGGGAGTGATGGGAGTTCAGCTCCCGCAGGGGCTACAGGAGCAGGGCAGGCATCCCCTGGGAATTCCCTTTGTCCATCAGGAATTCCCACCTGCTTCTTGGCTTTTCTTCCAAGAGTTTTGGGTGGTAGCTTCAGCTTTGCTGAGGTGGTCTCATCCTGACCCACAGAACAGTGCAAGTGACACTGCTTCAGTCAAAGCCCAGATCCATGGAATATAGGTCTGTCCTAGGCCTGACATTCCCAGCTTATGTTCCAAAAGGCTCCACACAGGAATGACAGAATTATTTAATGATTAAAATTGGAGCACTGGAATTGCCAGCTCTGCATATTTAAGATTTAACTTGAAATTTTCCTTTGCACTATCGATGGCAACTGACAGCTTGGCCTGAAACCCTGGTTCAGAATTCCCTCTTTTTTCTTTGCATCTAAATTCAATATCAAAGCTCCAGGATTCAGTTCCCTCTTGTCCCAGCAGGGCCTGAACACAGAATCACAGATTCACAGAATCATTGGGCTGGAAGAGACCTTAAAGGTCATTGAGTCCAACCCAGCCCTAACACCTCAACTAAACTTGGGCACCAAGTGCCACATCCAATCTTTTTTTAAACACATCCAACTAACACAGGGATGGTGATTTCGCCACCTCCCCAGGCAGACCATTCCAGTACTTTTATCACCCTTTCTGTAAAAAACTTGTTCCTAATATCCAACCTAAATTTCCCTTAGCACAGCTTAAGACTGTGTCCTCTGGTTCTGTCAGTTGTTGCCTGGAGAAAGAGACCAACCCCACCTGACTACAACCACCTTTCAGGAAGTTGCAGAGAGTGATAAGGTCACCTGTGAGTCTCCTTTTCTCCAGGCTCAACAACCCCAGCTCTCTCAGTTATTCCTCATAAGGCTTGTGTTCCAAGCCCTTCACCAGCCTTGTTGCTCTCATCTGGACACGCTCAAGAGTCTCAGCATCCTTCCTAAACTGGACACAGCACTCAAGGTGTCACCAGTGCCAAGTACAGGGGAAGAATGACCTCCCTGGTCCTGCTGGCCACACTATTCCTGATACAGGCCAGGAGCCACTGGCCTTTTTGGCCACCAGGGCACAATGCTGGCTCATGTTCAGTTGACTGTCAACCAGTACCCCCAGGTCCCTTTCTGCCTGGGCACTGTCCAGCCACACCGTTCCAGCCTATAATGTTGCAGGGGGTTATTATAACACCCGTGGCAGTGGGTGACAGCTTTTCTTGGGGTGGTTTCAAGTTGTTTGCTTTACTATTAAAGTCAAATTCCCTGTTCCTCTTCCACATTTCTGGGTGCAGAGAATGCAAGGTGGGAACCAGCATAGTTTGTCCAGCATTTCCAATCGTGCTGCTTCTGACCTGCCTCCACATTCCTGGAGAAGTTCAGTGCTTGGGCTGAGGCTGAGGCAGCCTCTCCTCACCCCAATTCCCTGATTTTCTCCAGCTGTAACAATGTGCTCCTTCCCTTGAATGATCCAGTCCTGCCCCTCTGGAGCTGCATCCAAGCTGCTTTTAGAGCTCAAGCCCTGTGGGATTTCCCAAAAAGCACTTGAATCAACCAGAGATTTCCTGGATAATTACTGAATTTGCTTTATTGAGCCTGGTTTATTGAGCCTGAATGAAGAGTTTGTCCCATTCAAAAATTCACAGTTTACTACAACTCTCTATTGGCTTAAAAATTCTTCATAATCTCTCATTTCATTGCTTTCTTCTCTAAAATCTGCTCTGGGTACATGAACCCCTTTCCCTTCCCAGGTTCTTGGACTGCTCAGCTCCAGGAATGTCCTTTCAAACTGCCCCAAGAGCAAATTATTCTGAGTCAGAAATCTGCTTAATCAAACATCCAAGGCAACAACCTAAATTGAATAAACTGTAGTTTCCTTATCAAGACTCACAAGGTCCTGGACTGTGTTTTTTACTGAAAAAAGGATTTTTTTGTGGTTTTCTGTAAGCAAACCCGCAATAATCATGGGGTGTACAAAGGCCAGGCTGTCACCTCCTGGCCCTGAGGCAGAGCACAGGCCACAGCCAGCACAGGGGGGATCATCTCAACCTTGGGATGAGATGAACCCCTCTCCAGGAGGTGCCTGTTCCAGTCACTGAGAGTTGTGGAGCATCCCCGGACACCTGAGGTTCTCAAACCTCAGTCCATGGTGTGGGGACATGTCCCATCCTTCGTGCCCAGGGCATTTCCCACGAGCAGCAGGAGCTGAGGTGGGAACACAGAGAAGTCCAGAAGACTTCTTGGTGGAGTGGTTCAAACCCAGCATTTTCTGTCCTTCCTGGCTCGCCAGGGTTTGGAGGGGGAGATGTGGGTAAGGTTGTGCTTCAGAGATTTATGGCATTTCAAGGGTGCCTGCTGTGAGGTGCTGCCAGCGCCCTGAGGGGGGTGACAGCCTTGTCCTTACCCCAGCTCCTGGGAAGGCACTACCCGAAGAGCCAGGTGATGTCTCCCTGTCCCAGAGCAGGGAATGGCTGTTCATGAAGAACCACAAGCCAGCAGCTGCAGACAGCAGGGACAGCCTCACCGTGGCTGTCCCTTGGAAGGTTTGCTCCAGCTCTGCTCAGTCCTTGGACTGGGGCAGAGGCAAAGAACAGCAGAGCTTGACAAACCTCATCTATTTCAAAACATGCCCTTAGTAAGAAATATTTTTTTTATAGAACAAAGTTTCACAGGTGATGGTGTTCTCCCCACTTCCATGTTGTTCATTGGGTTTCCAAGGCTTCCAATCAAAATGAGGTGTTCCTGTGCAAATATTTCCATGGCTTCAGACTCCTCTCCCAGCCCATCCCGCTGCCCTGGGCTGGTGTTGGTTGCAGGGCCAGTGGCACTGCCCTTGGCACAGCAGGAGCTGCAGCCTGTGAGGTGCTGCCCCTCCAAGCCCAAATTGACCCTGAGGAGCTGACACTGCAGCCCAGCCTCCCCAGGCACTCCAGATCTTGTAATCAGACGTGTCCTTCCTTTCTGCTGCAGCACCCAGAGCACAGCGGTGACGGTCACATCTCTGCATCCCCTGCTGCTGCCCCTCTCAGCATTGCTGCCACCAGCTGCTCCTGAAAAGGCACTGGTGACTCAGCAAACAAAGCTCTGGAAATCCTGACCAATTCTCTGACCAGAACTGTGCCCAGATTGTGCCCAGCTGGAGTGTCAGGGCCAGGCTGCTCCTGTGTGGGAGTGTCCAGAGCTGAGCTGAGCTCTGTCCTGCTCTGGGTAGCAGCCACTTCCTGATGTCCCAGGCCAGCCAGGGGCTGCCTGCAGTTCAGTGACATTGATCCCACTACCAGTGTCTCCCCTCTTTTCCAAAAGCCATACTTGCTTTGCTGCAGAAGCACTTTGGAAAGAGCTAATTTGGGTAAGAGAGAGGAGTAGCTTAATTGATCGAAATGTCATCTACTTATACACTTGTTTAGCTTCTAGAAATTAAGATGAATATTGTGTGTGTTTCATGCTGAAACAGACCATTTAATCCCAAAGCAGAAAGGGCTGAGGACTCAGTGCCTGGCCTGGGGTGTCCATGGGTGGTATTGAGCAGAAGATTGAATGGAATAACAAACTTGGAGCAGTCAGAATCAATATCGAGGAGGTGTCCCTTCAACTGGAGCTATTTAACTGTAGCCAGATAGCATCAGGCTGGAGAAAGAAATGGCACTGAAGCAAGGAAAAGACACCAGGACATGAATTTTAAGGTCCCTTCATTAGCACAGACGTAACTTTATCCAGTGGCTGAAGGAATGACTCCCCAGCTGGAGCTGTGCCTGGGCTCTGGGGAGGGCAGTGGTGCATTCCTGCCCCAGGTGGGACTGAGGAGGGGGAAGGGGCACTGCCAGCACCCCAAGGGTACAGCCTGACCCTGTGTGTCCCCCTTGTTCCTGTGCTGGGGCAGCCAGGAGCCAGAGCTCCCTTTTCCTGGGCAGACTGACTGTCCAGGTGTCCCTGGAGACATCCCCCCATCTGAGGAGCTGCACCCAGCTCAGGGGTGCCAGCACTGCCAGGAGACACAGGGATGTGTCACAGGGCCAGGAGTGTTTGTGTCCTTGGATTTCAACCTCTGGGTGAGCCGAGCTGATCCACAGCACACCCCACCCTTCGTCCCACCAGCTCTGCCATCATTCCCATCACACAGGATCGGCTCACGAGCCCTTCACCGAGCCCAGTCTGGAATTCCTCTGCTCTAATTTGGAGCTGAGGGACAGATTTGCAGTCCAGTTTCAGTGCACAGAGGAGTCCAAATACAGATCCAGCAGTGCCAGTAATTCCTTCAGCCCTTAATGTTTCCTGTACTGGCACTCATGACAGGAGGAAACCTTTTAAACCAGGCATAATTTTCCCCTTGAATTTTGGCTGAGAGCAGCTCCTGCTCCTCGCAGTACCTGACTGGTGTCTCCCTCTGTTCCCATTAAAGTGGCTTCACTGAGCTGGGGCTGGCAAGCTGTGCTTGCCCAGATTTTCTGGGTGGGATTGAAATATCCTTCTCTCAGGGTCATCTTACTCCCTACTCTGCTGTTGGAATCCAAAATGCAGGGAACTCTCAGAACTTCGGGCTTGTAAGCCAAAGCTTAGAATTAAACCCAGGATTTGATCTGAGACCTTGGAAAAGGCTTCCGGACTTAGGTGCTAGAAGAGAGAATGTGGAGTTATAGTTTAAAGCAGAGACACTTTAAGCTAAGTAAAGTAAAGTTTAGAGTTTTGGAGTTTAAGATATAGAAAAAATAAAAATAGTTACAGAGGTAAACAAGAAGTTTAGAATGCAGTACTGTGGGTTTGTGGGTCATAACATGATTGCTAAGAAAGCTTACACTGTAGCATGAGTCCATAAGACGAAATATTTAAGGATTGGGTCAAAAACATAAATATCCTTGTTGGAAGTGTTTCATTAGTCAATAACTCCTTAAAAAGTCTTGTAACTAGACATCTTGTAACCTTCTGAACCATGGAGTGAAGATGTGAGCCAAACTCACCTTTCCTGCCTATGTAGAAGATAAGAAAATAAACCACATCATCCAAAACAGCTCAGAGGTCACATCTCTAACTCATTCAAAACTCCCCACAGGTGAATTATCACACTCTGCAGCCACTGGAGAGGTACCAGGCAGGAGGTCACAGCTTAGGGAATGTCTGGCAGCAGTCCCAGTGCTGTTCCAAAGGTTTGTGTTGGGCAGGATGTGCTCCAGGAAGGGGAGTTTTTATTGGGTTCTCCACTGTTCAACCTTACTGGGAACACAGACAGATGGATTAGACACCAAAAACTCTGTCCTGGCTGTTTGGGAGGTCAGAACTTGGTAATTTATCCATAAACTGACTACAAGGAGATGGAACTGATTTTTTTTCTTCCTGCTGAAGAACCCTCTTCAGAACACAGAACAAATATAAAACACAAACAAGGCTTAATTTTTAAATGCAAAGTTCATAATTATCTCACTTGGAAGGTGCCATTTGGGATGGAGAGGTGGCTGTGGCACCTACCGGAGCTTCCACTAAAAGTACATCCATCTTTCAACTGGCTCCAGTTCCCAGCTCTTGGATCCTTTGGAGAAGTGACCTGGGGACAAAGGCGATTGTGCCTCAGGAGGCTCAGAAATGCACAGGGGCTGCTGCTTGAGGTGCTTTAAGTTGGATAAACAGCTGGAGATGCTCAAAATGGACATTTCTGGGTTTGAAGCGTGGTTACCACAGGGACAGGAAGCACAGCAATCCCAGGTCCATTCCTCATGGATGCCAGGGTTATTCCCACTGAGTTCCACATCTTCTCTTCAGTGTCACAGAGGAATTTCCTTCCAGACACCTTTAAGGTGCCTCTTTATTGTCACCTGTCTGG
This sequence comes from Peucedramus taeniatus, assembly GCA_013400575.1. Classification (NCBI taxonomy): domain Eukaryota; kingdom Metazoa; phylum Chordata; class Aves; order Passeriformes; family Fringillidae; genus Peucedramus; species Peucedramus taeniatus. Next base: position 17,361 of record WBNO01003042.1, on the reverse strand, counting down.
CCTGTGGATCCATTCTCCACATTCTTCCTGTTGGTCAGGAAGGATCACATCAGTTCCAAAGCAGGGAATGTGGGAATTTTGGAGATTACTCAGAAGCTTCTCCATGAAGGGCACCACCAGAGCTACAGGCACAGTGCCGGGAAGGAGCTCTGCTCTCCCCCCACTCCCAGGGGAAGGGGAGTCTTCTGCTCCCTGGAATTGGAGAGAAGCCCCCGCCATGGAACCCACGTCCATGGAATGTGGAGCTGTGGCCCTGGGAATAGGTGCAGCCCATGCCACAGGGAAACAGAGAAAAGAAAGGGATATAATCACTGATTCCATGGAGTCGTTCAGGTTGGGAAAGACCTCCAAGATCACCAAGTCCACGTTCTGCCTGAATGCACCATGCCCGCTAAACCTGTCACTCCTGATCATTTGTGAACACTTCCAGGGATGCTGATCCACCTATTCCAATGCTTAGCCACTCTTCCAGTGAAGCCATTTTTCCTTCCGGAGCGGAACCTCCCTTGGGCTGAGCTGGAGCACACCAGGATAACTGTCCTCCCCAAAGGCAGGTGTGGATAATCCAGGCTCTGGCTGGTTCAGGGAAAGAGTCTGAAATCACATTCCATCCATGGGAATATCTGACTCCAAGGGACAGACACAAGGGATCCATTCCTCCCAACTGACCACACCAGCAGCTACAGTGCCTTCATCTTCTTGTGAGCATCACAAGCTCAAAAAGCACCTGGAAAGTGGTGATGAGAATTCTGAATGAATCCCAGGAGTCCTCAGGTTGGAGCAAAGGGAGTCTGTGTGGGTTTACAGAGAATCCTGATGCAGGACCTGCAGAAAGGAGACTGAGGGAGCAAAAAGGGGTTATGAAAAACCGCAGGCACATGGGATGAGGTGGGAATTGCCCCTTGGCAATCACAAGGGGATACTGGAGCTCAGGGATCCTTCACTGCAGAGGAATATCCTCATCACTGCCCTTGGAGACAGCCAAACCACCTGCAGTGGGGTGGGGCTCCCTGAGGGTGACTCCAAAAGCAGAGGAGGCAGCTTTGACGAGTGCTTCCCTCTCTTCCTGGTGCTTCCCAGAGCTGGAGCTGGAGTGGGAGTGAGAAAGCAGCTCTAGGAGAGAAGGAGCTGGGCTGGCATCAGTCCTTGTGTGCTCCCAGAGGTTCCATCTGCAGGCAAAGGTGGAGCGGGAGCTGCGATGGTTCCAGTGGGAATGCAGCACATTGTTCCTATCAAGGAATTAAATTCCTGTCCCTTGCCTTCCTACCCCTGCTCTCCCTTTCTTTCCAATGAAACCCTGTGGAGAAGAAGCTCTGGTTTAGTCCTGTGTGGCTCTGGGGACTCCACGCAGCACCCCCAGTGTTCCATTGTGTTCCCCAGTGGAACACTCCCACTTCATATAAATCCCCCAAAATAAAAGATCCACACCCATAAAGAGCCCCAAACCTGCCAGCAGCACTTTGATCCCTTACCTGCTTGGCCAGCAGCTCACCTGGGCCAGGTGCTCTGCAAATTCCGTTAACCCAGTGGGTTAAGGAGCTTTTCCAATTTTTTGGTTGATTTTCCAATGCCCCTTTTATTTGGGAATGTGGTGAGGGAGAAGAATAAATCCCCCTGCGCTGTCACTGTGTGGATACACAGTGCACCAAGCCCTGCTGCTGCAGCCCTGTGCCAAGTGGCAGCCGTGCCAGCCAGAGACAACAATGTTTAATTTATGAAGGGCTGAGTTTTAATCAGTTTTTTATTGTTTGTGCCAGCAATAGATCAGTTTGATGACAGTCCCAAAAATGCACCACCAGCAAATCTCACCCATGCCATTCTCCTCCCAAGTTTGACATCAGTGCCTGCTGGGAAACAGGCAACCTGTGAAAGGCAGGGTTTAAATAAAGGGACCAGGCTGCAGCTCTCATGGTGCTGCTGGTGGGTTGGTGGTGCTTCTGCAAGAAGGGCAGGTCTGGAGATAAATCTGTGCTCAGCCTCTTCTCACACTGAATCATGAGCTGCCTTTTTATAACTGAGGCAATAGACACCGAGTGTGCACTTCCCTTGGGCTGCTGGGACTTGTCTTCAGCATTAACTAAGCCCAGCTTTACTGAAATGGACCTTATTGACACACCTGGCCAGTCATTGTCTGTTTTTTCATGTGTTAAACTCCAAGTCTCTCTCCAAACCTCCCAGATTCCCACCATCTCCAGTGTAACCCTGGCCTGGCCACCCCCATGTGCTGTGATGGGTCATGATGGGAATAAAATTCCATTACTTGGGCAGAGTTGTGGGGAAGAGAGAGGAGCCCTGTCTGAGGTAATTTATTTTACAGCCAAAGGAAAATACAGGAAAAACATTTGATGCTCCATTTTCATCCAGTTAAAGAGGGAAAAGATTTGGACCTGAATCCACCCTGAGAGTGAAGGGTTTGGTCCAGTCTAGCTCTGGTTTTTGGGAGGTACTCTCTGAAAATAAGGAATTAGTCCAGTTGAATCTCATGTGACACCACAGGAAATCCAGGAGAAGTAGTTAAATATGGTTACTGCTATTGCCATGTACAGATAACTGAGAGTCCTCATTGCTTTGGTCACTTCTCTCCCACAATTCCTGATTTATTCAATGTGTCTTTGGCCCTCAGGGAGTGACTGGAGTGACTTTTCCACTCAAAAGGATATCAGACGCCCAAGCAGTGCCAAGATAAATGCAAAATTAGTATGAAGGGGGTCTGAAGATAAAAGAAAATCAAATATGTTTTTACAGTGACAACATTTCCCAACAGATTTTTGTTGTGGAAAATGAATGGCCTTGTTAGACTGAAGGGCATCAGAAGTTTAAGCTCTAAAGGACCCAGCTTCTTTAGGACCACCCATTTTATATTCAGAAGGGACTTAATATCCAATTATTAAAGGTACTGAGATCTCTGGAGTTGCAGTTGGTGCATAAACACTTCTAAAAAGAACCCAAACCAAACCTGCATGACAAAGCCAGAGAAAACAGGGTGGAACAAATCCAAAGGAATCACCTCTTCCACCCCCTGACTCAAGGAAAGCTCTGGGGTCTTGTCCTGGTTTGAAAGACAGGTACCTGCCAGCAAAAGCTGGAATCTCCCTTTGAATAGAGACTGTAAACCCCCTCCCTCAGATTATTATAATTTTTCATTTGGAGGCTCTCAGGCAGAGATTTGGGAATAGGAATAACAGTTCTTTACTAGGAATATTAAACAAAAAAGAAGAGAAAATACAAATGTAATAGCACTGAGAGACAAGCAAAACAGAACAAACAAAACCCTAGAAAAACCCTGACAGAGTCGGGGATGTGACCTGACACCCTGGGTGTCAGGGTGTTAAAACAGTCCAGATGAAATCCTCCTGGAGTAATAGATGCAGTTCTGTGGAGTGGAGATGGTCCTGTAGAAACTCAAGTGGTGATAAGTCCAGTCTTCCTCCAGGAAAGAATACAGTGGAAAACCAAACAGGGTCATCCTCTGGTGCTCCGACGTCCTTTCCGAACGGTGCCCTTCAGACCGAACTGTCCTGTTCACTGCTGTTCCCAAGAAAAACCTGCTGCCCCCTTTTGTTTCAGTCAAGCACCCGTAAGTACCCAGCAATTGGTTACCTGGCGAACCACCAGGAAAAAATTCCACAAACACAAAATAAACAGATCCAACCCCCAACAGGCCTTCAGCAAAGGGGTCTGCAGAAATGTTCCTGCTCCTGGAAGCCTCCAGCAAGAAACTCCACAGCAAAGCCTGGAAAAATTGATGGCAGTGTTTAAGTCCTCACATTGGAAAGACTTTTCTCAATGATGAATCTGAACTTCCCTGAGTGTGATTTAATTACCTCCTCTCCTAAGCAGAATGAACAGGCAGAACAAATTATCCCCTTCCCCTTCAGGGCAACCGTTTCTGGATCTGCAGCCTGTGAGGTTTCCCTCCAGTCTTCCTTCCCTAAATCCCTCTAATTATCCCAGCCTTTCTTTGCCGGTTACCTCCAATAATTCTCATTCTTACTGCTCAATGTTTTCATCCAGCCTTGAATTGTGTGATGGATTTTCCAGGTCATTTCTGGTTTCCCAAGGTCCTCCAGAGCTCCAGCCCTGCCCTCCCAGGAGCTGTTGGCTGCTCCTTGGGTGAGGTGAGAGCAGGGTTGGTACCCCCAGGGTCTCTTGGCAGTCTCTGGTGATGTCCCAGACCTCTGTGAAGAGAAATTTGTCACCCTGGGGACAGTCAGGCATGGCAGAGGCTGTGTCTCCATCCTGGGAGCTTTTCAACACCAGGCTGGAGAAAATCCTGAGAAACCTCAGGTTGGAGGTCTGACCTCAGAGCTGATCCTACTCTGAGCAGATCAGCCGTTGGTGTAGGTGACTTGCAGTGATTCTCTTCTAATTATTCCCTTCTAATAATTCCCTTGAGTTTTTATCATCCCTTTATTCCACTCCCTCTCTCCTAAAAAAGAAAATTTTGATTGGAAAGATGCTCATGCTCCACACACCTCTACCCAGAGCAGGGCCCCAGGACAGTTCATTGGTGGAGAAACCCCTCAGTGTCCTGGATCACCCTGCCATGGCCACTGGGATCATTCCCAGTACCAGAAACCACATGGAATCCCAGGATCATAAACTTTGGGAAATCCCTCCCAGCTCATCAAGTCCCAGCTGTGCCCAATCCCTGCCTTGTCCCCACCCAGAGCTCTGAGTGCCACATCCAGGCCTTCCTTGGACACGTCCAGGGATGGGCACTCCAAACCTCCCTGGGCAGCCCCTGCCAAGGCCTGAGCACCCTTTCCATGGAGAAATTCCTGCTGGGGCCACTACAAACCTGGAGAACCACAGCAGGACAGGTAAACACAGAGCAGGAACTGAGAGTATTTCTCATTTTGGAAGGGATTTTAAAAAATCTTTGTAAAAAAAAAAAAAAAAGTTTTCCCAATATGTATGACTCACAGGAATTTTAAAACAAACAAACAATTTGTCCAAAATTGTCCACTTTGGAAGCAGAAATTCTAAGCAAAGAGAAGTGAGAAATTGGAACCCTGCTTGCCAAAGGCTGCAGGGGTAAGAAGGCATTTCCAGAAGTCAAATAAAACGCTCAAAACTTCCCAGATTTTTTCTGCAATAATGAATTCCAAGAACAGAATAATTGGGGAAGGAACCCAAGTATTTCTCGGTTTTTGACATTTTAGGAAAGAGCTGAAGACAACATTTTTTACATCCACCACATCCTTTGTCGTGATGGAAAGAGGAGCTTTAATTCCAGAATAGCAGCAGGAAAGGGCAGGGAAAGGGAAGATCTCAAGGATCTCATTTCTAAATGCAGCAATGCTTTGGTGATGACAAAAAAAGTCCCTGACTTGCTAATTAGCTTTGCATAATGATGACTAAACCTGATTCCAGCATGAACCAGTCAAATATCTTTGGGAGCTCAAATTAAAAGGGTTTCGTTTGGTTTTGGCTCCCAAGGTGCTTCCTGGAGACCAAACAAGTCCCCAAAGGGTGCTCTGAGCTTTGTTTTCTCAGTTGGCTGCAGCAGCAAAGGAACTTTTGAGGAGGAATTTGATAGCATCTATTTTATCCCTTCTCCAGCAATATGCCCCTGATGCTCTGCATCCTTTTGCTCATTTTTTTCCTCTCCTAAACAGCCAAATGAATGGTGAACAAAGGTTCATTATCTCTCCATCAGTTGCCAGCCACTGCACAAGTCCTCTTCCTGCTCTTTTTCTCTGTTAAGAAGAGCTGAGAGAAAATCTGCCCACAAAACCAAATTTCTGTGTGTGGAGAGGGGGACACTTGCAGGGGGTGACACCTTCCTAAAATGCCATTCAAGTCCCCTCAGTTGAAGGTCACAGAGGCTCTTGCAGGGTCTCCCCATCCCTGTGGCCTCCTGGATGCCCATGGACAGAAATCCCAGTCCCTCTGAACCTTGTTCTCATGCGGAGCCCCAGCTGATTCCCCAGACTGGATCCTCTGGGATGCCAGCAGAGCCGCAGCAGGAGTTCCTGGGTTTCTGTGCCCCACTTTTATTGCTCACCTAGCTGCAGAGGGCACCAGGACCCACCAGCACAGACAAATCCAGGTTTGGATCCCTCCATGATCCCTGGAGTTCCACAGATCTTGTTGGAACTCAGCTCTAGCTGGCACTGGGAACCAGTGTGGGGTTGGGGACAGGTGGGGAGAGATCCAGTGATTCACCCAAGCCTGAGTCCTTCCCGGGGGCTTTGCCAACTCCCACATTTCTTCCTGTAACTTGGAAACAACACTGAGGAAGGGAGAAAACTTTCCTTCCCTGCAGAATTCCCGTGAGGGAGGGATGCACTGAGCTCCTCCCGGTGAACTCTGATTCAGGGTTTGCCCATCTCTGACTGACAGCTCCTCTGCCTGGAGGATTTTTCCAGGGATGCTGATGTTTAGATGGAGTGCCTTGTCCTGCTGCCAGAGCCTTTCCAAAGGCAGTGAGGCAAATCCTGGCTTTTCCAACTTCCTCGGTTGTGCCACAGCTGAGCCCCTTCCCCGTGTTCCCGTATCTGAGCAGGGAGGGTCAGCTGGGGTGGGAATGGCTGGGCTGGGGGCTGCAATCAAAGCTGGGAAGTAACAATTCCTTTGGGCCCGACGTCAGCAGAGCTCTGGATGCCGGGAGCAGATGCTGTTTGTTCACACCGCCCGCCCGTTCCCAAAAGGCCGCCGACTGAGGCGCTGCCGACGCGGCTCCAGCCCACAGTGGGAACGGGAAAGGCCAGGCTTAGAGGCTCTGCAGCTCCTTCAGCTCTTGCTGAGCCTCCCAGTGGCTCCCAATCTAGCACTACATTCTTGTGAGAAAATCCCAGGCCCCCAGTTCACCCATTGCCATTAGAGGGGTTGTGCGGGATGCACAAAATGAGCTCAGGCTCCAAAAATGTGTCCTGGCACTTGTGGCTTCCCTACAACCTGGAAGCCATGGATGAGGCTCTTCCCAAAGAACAGGGGAGTTTCCCATAACCCACAGGTCACCCTGGAGAGCTGTAGCAAGAGGAAGAGCTGGGGAATGATGGACCCTGAGCTTCTCAAGAAGACTGGAGCAAATTATGAACCAATCAATTTATCAGCACTGCGAGGAGAGAAGGGAGTGGGAACAGCCAGCATGGACTTGTCAAGAACAAATCATGTCAAAGTAATTTAATCTCTTCCTTTAATGGGGTCGTTGGCCTATGGACACAGGGAAGTGATAGATTTGATAGACCTCGACTTTCATGAGGCTTTTGACCCAACCTGACAAGAGAGGCTCCTCCAAGCAGGGAAATGGGATTGAAAGCAAATCATCCAGCATGGGCACAATTTAGAAAACATCAGACTTTGAATTTCATATCAGAAATCTGTTCAAGAAAGGGATTTAAGTCTGTCAGGCTTCTGTCCTGAGCCCAGCTAATTGAAAATTTTTTTAATCAACAAAGCCAGACCAACACCCACACAGACAATAGACGAGATCTTTGTGGAATTTATGCTGATGCTGTTTTACAAATATAAAATATGCAAACCCCTCTATCAATAAAGAATCACACATTCTTTGGCACCTACAAACACATCTTTATACACGATATTTTAGTTTTGATGAATAATAAAATTACTCATTGACATTGCAAGAATGGGGCTACAAATTTATTGTCTGGTAAATGCCTGTTGTCATTGTAGGTAAAGAACAGATTTCCTGCTGCTCCTCAGTCTTTTGGTTCTTTCCTGGCTCTCTGACCCCACAGAAAATGATTCCAGCTGGACAATTTAGCTCATTTTATAGTGCCACATTTCCAGGGGGATTGAAGAGTCAGTTATTTGCTTCCATCTTTTTATCACCAGCTTAGCTGATAGAAGGGACCAGACAGAGCTAAAAGCCTAAATGGGGACATCTGTTCCAGTTTGGAGAGCCCGGGGTGTCCCAGCAGGGCTCCAGCTGCTGGTTTGGCAAGGCGTTGCTCTCTTGGGATTTTGGAAGCACCAACTCCTCTTGAGACCCCAGGCAGCACCACACAACGATGCTGAGGCAACAAAATACCTCCTTTCAGCTCTGTGGATAAATTTGGGTGAGGGCTGATGGAGACAACTCGTGATTTAATTAGAAAATTCTTGTAAAATCAACAAGCTGAAGTGCAGCAAAGGCAGATGAGAAGTGAGGACAAGGAGACATGAAATGCCCAAAGGGAAGTGTGGTTTGACAAGGTGCAGCACCATTTCAGAGGCTGATCTGGTCTTTCCAGTGGGTCCTACAAGTGGGGAGGACAAAGTTACCCCTGAGCCCCACGTAGCAGCCAGAGCTGAGGGTCTTCAGGGGCTTGGCAAGGACCTGATCCCCACGTGGGAATGCACTATGAGAAGAGAGGAAAAAGGTGAACTGAAAAGAGAATGATCAGAGGCTGGAAATTATATGGGAAAAAATTGGAGGAATACAGCCAGGGGGGTTTTCCCAGAGAAGAGTTTACCTGCCATGGGAGGATGCCATCAAATAGGTACTGAGTTGTTCTGAAGTAACATCTTGGCTTTGAGTAATTAGAAACACATAATGGAATGGATTGGAAGGGACCTTAAAGCTCATCCCATCCCATCCCATCCCATCCCATCCCATCCCATCCCATCCCATCCCATCCCATCCCACCCCTGCCATGGCAGGGACACCTTCCACTGTCCCAGGCTGCTCCAAGCCCTGTCCATCGTGGCCTTGGACACTGCCAGGGATCCAGGGGCAGCCACAGCTGCTCTGGGCACCCTGTGCTAGGGCCTGCCCACCCTCCCAGGGAACAATTCCTTCTTAATTGTCAGGGAAATCCCTTTTTCCATGGTCTCAAGGAACAGATCAGTTATTCTGTGAACTCCTGTGGATCCAGGACCTGGATCCAGCACTTTGTCCTTTGGAGTCTCCTGCTTTAAGAGTGTGGAGTGGAGGAAAACATCCATGTTTCAAAGTGCTCTATTGGATCAGGAGAGTTTGGGAGACTCCTCTGCAGGAATATGGAGTTCTGTGGAGATAGAATGGAAAATGGAGAAAGGAAAGTGCCAGTGGACTGCCAGACTTCACAGCTTGGAGCTGGAACCTGGACTGGAAATGCAAAGGAAGAGAAAGCCCTGGGGGTATTGCTGCAGGAGGCACGGGTCACCTGCAGAGACCCAGAGCAAACTCAGAGAGAAACATTCCCTCGGAAACACAGCCAAAGCCCTGAGGAGTGACCCAGGGCTCATCCCTGGAGAATGACCAGGAGTTCATCCCTGGGGAATGACCAAAGCTCATCCCTGGGTAATGACCAAGGGCTCATCCCTGGGGAATGACCAAGAGCTCATCCCAGAGCACGCTGGACCTGAGGACCCTCTCCTGAAGGAAAAGACACTGAAGTCATCCTGTCAACATTCCCAAACAGGACAGTTCCTGACTCATTCCAGTCCTGTGGTCCTCTCCACAAAGCAAAAGCCAAGCTTACTCCTGTGCCTTTTCCTGATCACCATCACAGACCTGGCTGCGGGGAGGCTGCACCCACCTCTGCTGGGAATCAGCTTCCCAATCTCTGTCCGGAGGAGGGGAAGCAGCAGTGAGTCAGGAAGTGTTGAAGAGGATGGGAGCAGCAGTAGGTGGAGCTGGTGAAAATCTTAAAAAAAAGAGCTAAATTTTATTATTATAAGAAATTAGGTTTTATTGAGATTAAAAAATAATAGAAGAAAGTGTTGATCTAGAGAAAACGTTGCAATCTGAGGAAATTACAGATTACATTACTCCAATTTTTAATTCTTAAACTCTCAGTGCAATTCCTAACACTGGCAGTGCTGAGATCCCTGAGAACCCCTCCCAAATATCTTCTTTCTCTAAAGCTCTTTCCAGGCATTTCATGGAGTGGGGATTTGCAGTTTTGAGCACCATTAATAAATCATCAGGACTTGAATGGAAAATAATGGCTTCATCCCCATCCCACTTGATTAGGGCCAAGAACCTAATCAAGTATTCCTGGTCCTAATCTGCAAGGACCAGGAATCTTTTTACCTTTGGCACATGACTGAAGATGAGCCTGGAGTGGCCCCTCCACTGCACCCACTGTGGGTGGATCCAACACCGTCTTATCACACACAATTTGTATGAAATGGCCTTCAGAGGTGAACAAAAAAACCCAAGAATAAATGCAAGGCACTAAAGCATAGGCACATCCTCTGGATTGAGCTGCTGCACAGAGCCCTTTTTCCTCCTGCTTGCTTCCCTCTTGGCTTCATGGATCTCCAATACATCCGTAGCTCTGAAAGTGTGGGATTTGCAGTGTGGAGAGGAGGGTAAATTCCCTCCTGTGGGGGTCCCACAGGGATTAGGGATGCTCTGCCAGGCGTAGATTCCTGTGCCTTCCCACAGCTGCATTAAACCTTGTCCTGCAGGCAGCAAGTCCCAAATTCCCTCACCCTCTGCAGCCCAGGATGAGCCACAACCACCTGGTCCCCTGTACCTGGAGCGGTCAATGAGCAGGTCTGCTGCTCTGGAGGTGCTCCAGGTTCTTCCTGGAGTGCTGGACCCACTGCTGCCAGCACAGGGAGACCTCGGCCATCTCCAGGGCCTGAGGGACTGGGCTTGAGCAACCAGAAGGTCCAGAGGTGGGCTTAGGACTGAGGGAAATCATGGAACCCTGCGGAAGCCATCCTTCCAAGCTAAGGATGACTTAGCTTGGAAGGGACCTTCAAGTTCATCTCATTCCAGCCCTGTCACAGGCAGGAACACCTCCCACTACTCCAGGGTGTTGTTCTGGTGGAATTTTCTCACCCAGCATCTCTCAAACTCTGACTCACAGATCCAACATTGCAACCTTGGCAGCACCCCTTGAGCAGCATCTCCTGCAAAGTCCCTTCCCTCAAACTGACCCTTCAGTAAAACCTGGGTCTGAATGTCCTGCAGGACCTGCAGAACTCAGCAGAGATGATTTTCCAGCACCCAAACTGCTCCTAGAAGCTGCAGACCAAGTTGAAAATGCTCCTCAGGCCCTGCACATGAAATGCTGCTGATTTTTTTTCTCCTATTATTATTTTTACACTTCCTCTTTACAAACCTGTCTCAGCATGGCAGAGGAGCTGCCACCCACTTCCAACAGATTGAATCCTGCCTCTGATGTTCTCAGGACTCCCCATTCAGCTCCAAACTAATTGATGTCTGCTCAGGCATCCCGGTGCTTCCTTCACGTCCTCACACGTCACTTCTGCTGCTGCCTAAGGGAAGTTTCCTGGTGACAGACAGGCTCCTGGCTCCTGCAGAGCTAGAGAGCTCTCCACACAAGAAAATTCAATATTTAATTGGCTTTTTGTGGCTCTGTGGACCCTTCCTTAATGTAATGTTCAGCAGAATCTCCCAGCTTGGCGCCTGCACCCCAGGCAGGCACTGGGGATCCACAATATCCTCAGGGCAGCCTTCCCATAGGGCACAGCCTGGACTTGAATTTTTAACTCAAAATGGCAAATCCTCACTCCATAAAATGCCAGAAAAGAGCTTTTAGAGAAAGAGGACATTTGGGATGGGTTCTCAGGGCAGGAGGGATCTCAGCACTGCCAGTGTTAGGAATTGCACTGAGAGCTTAAGAATTAAAAATTGGAGTAATTTAATCTGTAATCAACACTTTCTTTTACATTCTTTTTTTTTAAATTTCAGTAAGTTCTCATTTCTTTCTCAAGTATTCTGGAGTTTGGGCTCTGTCTGCAGTGAACTCCTCTTTGCTCCAGAGGATCCTTCATTGGTTCTCTCCTCTCCTACCTCTCCTTTGAATGACTTTCCTTTGGGGAAGAAGCTTTCCTATGCTCCAGGAAAAGCAGTTGTTCTCAGAACATTTTAATTTGTCATAAAAACTCTAGTAAGACTGGTAGAATTCCACACCCCCCCATAACAGAACAGAATTTGGGTTTTTTAGAGGTGTTTTTTTTTTTTTTGCTAATTCCAGGGTTGCCAGTGATTCTATCAGCCCTTTGTTTGCTGTGCTTCATCTTGGAGTGATATTCCCTCATTACAAAGCTGCTGAAAGCCTGGATCAGGCATCTGAGGATGGAAGTGGGGCCAAGAGGTGCTGGCTCAGAAGATAAAGTGCTGACCTGGCTCCTGCAAGCTGCCAGCTCCTGGTTTCACTCACACCGAGGTAAATGTGCTGTGCACGAGTGGCTGCAGATCTACAGTGCCTGTTAAAGAAAGATGAAATATTTATAAGCTGAGAGTGCTTAAACCCCCCCTTCAAAGCCTGTTCCTCGTGAGAAGTGACACTAGCAGTGTCCTGAAGGGCCGACAGAGGAGGAGTTCACCTACCCGGGGCTTTCCAGCAGGAGAATGTTTTTGGAGGACCTTGGTAAACCAAGGTTTCTGCACTTTAAACAAAGCCTTGTCTTTTAAACCATCATTTAAGTCACCTTGATTAAGTATAGAGGTGCCCATCTGTGAGAAATCCCAAGGGCTGCATGGACAGACTCTGTGGGATACCTGGGAATATAGCTGGACAGTTTTTCAGGTACAGAAGTGTAATGGGGAGATAATTCCCAGGAAAATGGTTTGGCTGAAGAGCCAGGACCCAGCATCCCTCAGGCTGTGAAAATTATCCTTGCTCCTGGATGGAACAGGAAATACACAATTAAAATACAATATCCTTGTATCCTCCGTCAAGGAGGATAAAGTCAATGGCTTTAAACGGAAAAAGAGCAGGTTTAGATCAGATTGGGAAGGAATTGTTCCCTGGGAGGGTGGGCAGGCCCTGGCACAGGGTGCCCAGAGCAGCTGTGGCTGCCCCTGGATCCCTGGCAGTGTCCAAGGCCAGGTTGGACACTGGGGCTTGGAGCAGCCTGGGACAATGGAAGGTGTCCCTGCCATGGCAGGGGTGGCACTGGATGGGATTTAAGACCCTTCCAACCCAAACCAGTCTGGGATTCTGTGTTTTGTAGCCTTTGGTATTTTTTCCTTCAAGTTGCCCTTGTTTTTAAGGAACTGCTCAGGGAGCTTTGCTGCTGCCCCCAATGTGTGGTGTCAGCCCCTGTCTGTCTGAGCTGTTGGTGCTGCAGGATGGATGAACCCTGCACAAAGTTAAATGATTCAGCTGAGAGGGAGAAAGGCAGCAATGAAACAGAGCAGCTGAGGCTGGAGACAATGCGGGTCACATTTGTTTGGCCTGTTCTGATGGAGATTGTTTCTGAGTAATACCAACTTGTCTTGCCAGAATTTGCGGGCTCAGCCTTCACCTGAACCTTTAAAGCTGCCTGGGAGTACAGGGAATGAATAAAGATGACCTGCATGGAAATGGCAATTTGGCTGTGCAGCAGTGGCAGAGCCTTTGGCCAGGGCCTCCCCACCCTCCCAGGGAACAATTCCTTCCCAATATCCCATCCATCCCTGCCCTCTGGCAGTGGAAGCCATTCCCTGTGTCCTGTCCCTCCATCCCTTGTCCCCAGTCCCTCTCCAGCTCTCCTGGAGCCCCTTTAGGCCCTGCAAGGGGCTCTGAGCTCTCCATGGAGCCTTCTTTTCTCCAGGCTGGACATTCCCAGCTCTCCCAGCCTGGCTCCAGAGCAGAAGAGCTCCCACCCTCTCCTAGGGTGCAGTAGGTGATGGGGAGGTCGCAGCCGTGACTTCTTCCCCTTCCTCTTCTTCTTGTTCTACTCTTTGCCCTTGGAGGATCTGCTTTTTTGGGTTTTGGTGTTTTAAGTTTGAATAATAACCAGGTAAAGCCAGAGAGAAGGAGGGAGGAGGGAGGAGGGAGATGCTCTGAACTCCACCCTGGTTCTGGGAACATCACCTGTGGAGCTGTACCTCTGTGTGGCAGCTAAATGTAGCTTTGGGCTCTGAGCTCATTCCCAGAAAGTCCAAGGAATTTGGGACACTGAAGGCCAGGGCAGGAAAAGGGGATCATGGTCAGCAAGGCTCCCAAGGAGAACAGAGTGGTCAGGAGGGAGCTTTCCTTGACCACCATAAAAAGTGAGTCAGTCCTAGGCAAGGCACACAATACTTGGGAATGGTCTAAACCTGTGACTAAGCAGGCTTGGCAGACTAGGGAGACACAAGAGAGGCAGAGCGATGCTCCTGCCAGTTTTCTGTGGTGACCTTTCCAAGGCTGAGCTTCCTTCTGAGTGCTTCCCGAGGAATTTTCTCTCCCCGTTAATCTGGGAGAAGTTAGATAGCTTTAAATTCCCTTATCTTTATTTAATGAAATAAAACCTTTCCTTCATCACCATTAGACATGATCCCTTGAACCTAAATCCCCCTTTCTCTGTTGGTCCAGCAGTGTCACAGCTTCTCCTCAGAGGTCCCTGCTGCAGTTTAAGCCTCGTTAGCCAGCCCTGCTCCTGTTCCACATGGCTGCTTTTCCCAGCAGGAGAATTCCCACTTCCAGCCACATTAAGTACCAGCTGGGCAGCTCATCTTGTTAGTGGGATTAGAGCTGGAATCACACCAGAACCTGTGGTTATGATAAATCTACTCCCCAAATTAATAAAAGAAAATGAGCATTGTCCTAAACCTTGGTTTTCCAGGCAGGCTCCCGAACGGAGGGGTTTGGCCCTGTGTTTGTCACTGGGATTGGCTCCTCCTGGTGTGAAAGTGTGAGGAGCCAAGGAAAACAGCTTATGGTGGAGAGGAGTCAAATTCCTGCCAGATCCCAGGTATGGACAGCTCTGGATCACCAGGGATTGCCCTGATCAACCCTTCCAGCTTCCTGAAAGCAGAACTGGGAAAATCAGCAGTGGCATTTTGGGAAACCACTGGGGACCTGGATAGAAGGTGCATGGCCTGGAGGAGGGAAAGATTAAAGTGGGGTCCTTCAGGTCCAAACTGGGAGCCAAACCTGTGTGAACAGGAAGAGCTGTTCTCCTGCAGCAGGAGGGTCCTGCTGGAGCCTGAGCTTGGCAGGAATGGGGGGAGGCACCCAGACGAGCTCTTCCTCCGGAACTCAGCATTCCCCCTGACATTTCTGAGACTTCCTGCTGGACACCCCTTCGAGGGTGCCACGAAGATGAGAATGAGGATATGTAAGGCAGGGTAATGGAAGATACAAATTAACCTGGATAAAATCATCTGCATTGGGATTTTCATAAAAACCCTGGTTCCCCATGGGAACAGCCCCTTCCTGAGGGTCACCACCAGTGCAGAGCCCTCTCCTGCCAGCAGATCTTTCTCTCCCTCCCTTCCAAGATGCCCTGACTCACCCAGGACATGGATCTCATGCTTCAGTGGGCAATTCCCAGCTGCAGCACCTGGGATCATCTGCCTGGCACAGAAATTACCCTCACACATCCTGGCCTTGATTAGCAATAAATCAATATTCCCTGAATGTGCCTGGGGGTGTTTTTCCACTGCTCCACTGATAAATCCATCTGGCTGTGTCTCTCTTGTTCTGGTGCAGGTAAATCCTGAATGTTGGAGAGGAATCTTTACCTCAGGATGAATTTATCCAGAGTGCCCTCAGCTGCACAATCCATGCAAGGAGGTTGGATCCTGCCTTTCAAAATCCCTGCCTGGCTGCAGGAATCGATCCACCTCCCCTAAATCCCATTTCTTATTTAGTATTTGTTTAGGCTGAGCAGAACCTCTAGGGAATATAGGAATTGCTAACTCCTAGCCATGAAAAAGCTCTTTAGGAGAGTGAAACACCAGCTGAGAACTGACATAATGTCTCTATTTCCCTTTCCTTTAGACAGGGCCCTTCTTTGCTGACAGGAGTGGGGATTTCCACAAGTGGAGAGGGCTTTTCCTGTGTTTGGGAAATGCCTGGTGCTGTGGAGCAGGAAGCAAGACCATCTCACACTCATTTTGGAAGTTTCCCAGTGCTGGTCCTCCTGATAGACAGGGACCTTGTACAGAACTGCTGATGCACGGGTTCCCAAAATAAATTAATGGGGTTTTTGGATGGACAGAAATTCTACCTGACACAGGTTGGGCCAGCACAGAATTGTGTCTACTCACTGCTCACTCCCAGGAGGAAGGAATGGTTTGGAGATCTTCAGGGACAGTTCCATGGTACCTGTGGAAAAGAAAAAAAGTTGTGTCTGCTCTCACTTTTGGCATGATTGCAAACAATGTCTGAGGGTGAACCCATTCTGGACTTGGAGGGAGAATCCTGGACCTTCAGAGGCCACCAGGATCAGCTGCAAAGGACAAGGAGTTCTTTTTTGTCACATGTGCTTGGGAACTGCTTCTTCCTCCCTCCCATGAAAATTTCTGACAGAAAAAATAAAAGCTCTTAGATTTACAAAATAATTTTCCAAACCCTCTGGAAATTAAAAAAAAATAAAAAAAAATCCTTAAAACCATCAAATTGAACATCCCAGTATTTAAAAGGAATCCTGAGGAAAATCACACTGAAATGGGAGACTTCAGAGGGAGAATTTTCTCTTTCCAGCAAAGTTTTAGCTGAAAATCTGCCTTGAAGGGAAATTTCTACCTCAGCTACCAGGTTTGTTCCCTGGGGAAGGATCTCCAGGAGCTTCCATGGGGTCAGAGACCACAAAGATTTCCATGGAGGAGAAGCTGCTTGGTGACCCTGAACCCTCCCTGCAGGGGCTGTGTCCTCTCTAAGTCACTTGGCCCTGCAGGGGAACCTGCAGGACCCTTGTGTTGGTGGGGAGGCCAAAGCAGGTGTCAGGAAATCCCAAATTTCCATCATTTTCTCACACACACTCCCAAATTTGTGGCTCTTTGCTGTTATATCCAAGATGCACCATGGTGCATGAGCAGAACTCAGGCTGTTCCCACTGTTCAGCTCATTTGGGATGGTCCCAGCTTGACTCTTCCTGCTGCTCTCCAGGACCTGATCCAGGAAAAAGGGGATTTTTCCATACCTTTGTGTACCTTTTCCTGCAACTTAACCCCCTGGAGCAGAGCTAGCTATGGAACAGTGGCAGTTTGGACAGAGCTCCAGCTGCTTCCTTGAGCTCTTGGAGAAGGAGATTTCCCCAAACTGAGTATTTTCACTGATTATGGAAGGGGAGTGGGCAGCTGGAGACGCCATCCACAGGCGGAAGAGTTGAGAAATCTGAGGGAAGATGGGGAAATAATGATCCAACAAGCCTGGCAAACTCTAAACAGGGATCTGCCTGTCCCCATGGACTGACAGAGACAGGAGAGAGGTCACAGCCTCTGACAGCACAAAAGGATTTATCTGAACATCGTATTTGGGATCAGGATCAGGATCAGGTGGGATCAGGATTTTACCAGGAGTCTGAAAGGTATCTCAACATTTGCCCATTCCCTGGGAACCTCTTCCCTGCAGAGGTCAGGGCTCCTCACGAGAACCCAGGCCAGGTTGCTGAGGGAGCTTCTGGAGGAAGGAATCTCCAGTTTTCCAGCTGGGGAAGAGAAGCAAGAGTAGTTCATAAAGCCCATTTTGGGGAGATAACTCCTGAGTTTGTTCACTTGGTATTGTTGTTCATGGGTTTCCTGCACTA
>WBNO01003040.1:0-109098 GCA_013400575.1 Peucedramus taeniatus | reverse complement strand
TAATAATAATAATAATAATATTTAGAGGAGTACCATGCTCTTTCTGCCCCCCAGTGCAGGAGAGTCTTGCCAGGGTGAATTTTGTCTTTCCAAACCAACTGGAGACACACAATTGTTCACTTCAATGCCAGGCTTTAGGTCCTGGGAAAGCTGAGGGCTGTATTATGTGCAAGCACAATTCCTGAATTTCCAGGGGGAATCTGTTGGTGTGAAAGCACTGAGAAGGAAACAAAAGCTCGGAGAGGAAAGGCTGGGAATGCTGTTTGTGACAGATGTGCCTGAGCCTTTCAATTCTGGCCACAAAGCCTGACACAGGAATTTGCCATCTGTTTGGGCTTTGGATGGTAAAAATCACCCTCCTCCCTCCCTCTCCCCACAATGATCTGCTGCCGCTGGAGCAGGTTTAACATGGATTTCTGTGTGTAAGAATGATGGGATTGGCTTGTGATGGCATTCCAGTAGGTCACCTCGTGGCTGCGGCATTCCAGGGCTGGGATGGAGCTGCAGGGGTCGTTCCTGCTCCTCTGTGGAGCTCTTGGCTGAGCAGGAGCACTGATCCATGCTGGGATCTTGCAGACAGGTGAGAGGAGCTGGGATGACACTGTGCTCACTCTGGTTTCCCTCTGGGAATCACCTCCCAGGGAATCTCTTCAGACTTCTTGCTTTGGTGGGAATTCATGCTGCAAAGGGAGATTTGGGAATAGAGAAGGTTTTCCGAGAGGGCTGAAGATTAGGATTTGCTCTGGGATGGCTGAAGTGGATTTGAGCTCAGAGATGGCAGGTGGGGGTCAAGTGGAGGTGTTTTGGTGGCCGCCAGGAGGTTGAAAAATGCTGTGTTTTTGGGAAGTCCTGGAGAAGTAAATCATCAGGACATGTTTTTGGGAAATCCTGGAGAAGGAGAGCACCAGGACATATGGATGAGCACGACACAGAATTGTGTCTCCTGTGAGCAGTGGGGAAAATCATGTTGTATCCTGGAAACCACTGAATGGCAACCTCATCCCTGTGATGAGCTGATCTCAGTTCAGTCTTAGCTCTGTTCCTGCCTTGGATGTGGCATCCAGAACACTCCAGCTCCGGACTCCCTGCAGCCTCTGAGCTTCCAGAGCTTTCCAACATCCACTTCCAGAGCCTGGAATTGAAAAACCATTTGTGATTTCTTCAATACATAGAAGCTGAAAAACATCAATGCTCTGTCACCCAAAACTGTGTTGATCTGATTTGTCAGGTGACCATTGCACATCATATTTGTCTACTTTAATTTATATAATATGTATTTATTAATTTTATTTAGTTATTCCTGTCTACCTCTCACAAACAGAAAACTCTTCCATGGCTTGTTTCCAGTACAAAAATTAATGAAGATGGCAGGATTCAGTACATCAGAATGCCCTGGGATGTTTGAGGAGAACTGTGACACCACCTCTGAAGTCCTTTTGTGTGTAAAATGGGACTTTTCCAGGCAAGTCTTCCTTCACTGAAGTTGGTGAAGTCTGAGTGTCTCAAACCAAGATTCTGTAGTTTCTCTTGACTTTTAAGCTCAGCCTTTGCTTTTCTTGGCTTTTAATTCATTAAATATTCACCCTCAGTGGTTTATCAGCACAAGAGGGTTTGTAGTGAGGGAAAATAATAAACCAGTGTAGGCTGGATGGGGTTGAAATTGTGTAAAAAACACAAGAGTAGTGAATATGATTTATAGAGTGATATTATAGAATCATCAAATGGTTTGGGATGGAAGGGACCTTAAGCAGCCTCTTGTTCTTCACCACCTGCACTAAACACCTTGCACTAGACCAGGTTGCTCCAAGCCCTATCCAACCTGGCCTGGAACGCTTCCAGGGATGAAGGGATAACTCCTGTGTCACCCAGAAGCACGACAACAAAAGTGGTATTTGTGTACAAATGTGGGAGGAGAAATGACATAAAGTGATCAATAAATTATTGCAGGTGGAAAATGCCTGTCCATCCAAACCCAGGAAGGAAAGGAAATGAGGCTGGCTGGCAGCAAGAGCATCCATTTCTGGACAAGGAGCTTGTGGAAAGGCCCTGCGTGGCTGTTGGAGTTTGTCCCTGGGACTGTCCCCCCATGCTCCATCGAGGGTACCAGCACTGTTCAGGTCACACCACTCTGGTTGTCACACAGAGTCATGAAGTTAAAGCTAAATGCACATGTGAGTTTGGGCAGTACTTACATTCCTCCTTGGAAAGCGCTGTTCCAGGAGATCCGCTGCTCAGGGATGTATTTAATTGCAGTTAATTGCACAGATGTTTACCTTGTAATGGTGTCAGTGACACAAGATCCTGGATCTGCTGCCTGGTCCTTGTTCTTTCTTGCCAGGCTTTAGGCTTTGCTCGTAGATATCTCTGTCTGGGTTGTCTCCTTCTGGCGAGTTGATTTATTCCCAAATCTCCTGTTCCCAAACGCCAGCAGACCTTGGAGCAGGCTGTGCAGAGAAGCTGTGGCTGCCTTATTCCTGGAAGTGTCCAGGGCCAGGTTGGACAGGGCTTGGAGCAACCTGGGACAGTGGAAGGTGCCCCTGGGCTTGGTAGGGGGTGGAACTGGATGGGTTTCTTCCAACCCAAGCCATTCTGTGATTCCATGATCCAGAGGATCATGACACATTGGCCAAAGCCCTCCTGACTATGTCTGTACCTGTGTCCAGGTGCCAGTTCTGGGGACTGCAGCCCCTGGAACCCCCTGCTGAATGCACCTGAGCTGGGCACCCTTCAGTAGGGGGCAGTTTTAAGTCTCTGGTAGAAACATGAAAGGCTGCAGGGTTGAGTTGAGGTTGGATAGAAAAAGGGCTTTCCCTAAATCTTCCAGCAATACCTCTGGTGTGGCTGCTCCTTAATGCAAACCAGGGAAACAACCAATGATTCATGATTCTGCTGAGCTTTTTGTGGTGGACAAAAGCTCCTCCTGCCCACACATTTCCCCCAGCTCTTCCTGGGGATAGGCAGGGGAGAAGCAGTTGAGAGATTGTGTGAAGTTCACCCTTCCTAAGAAGCTGCTCATGCTTGGACTTGTCCAAAGAGCTGTGGCGGTGGAGCTCATGAACAGTTCAGGGAAGTGCTGCTCATTACTCCTTGAAGACCCTGAGAGCAGGAAGCTATGGGTGTTGTTGAGATGTGTTGGGACAAGCAGGGTGACACTGCTGCCTGTGCCCTCCTGTCTGACCCTGCCCCTCTGAGTCACCCCTTCCACCCAGCCCTCCCTGCAGAACTCTAAAATATCCTCTCTCTCTGAATTTCCTGGTGTACCCAGCATTTCTGAGACAAAGCTGGCTGTGCCATTCTGTGTTAGAGGTCACATCATGTTGGAAGGAGTGACTTTTTGGTGTGGTCTGGCTCTTTTATGGCAGCTGCCTTTCTCACCTCATGACTGACGCTGTCAAGTGAAACTTGGTGACAGAAACCATGGCCAAGTAACACTATTAGAGTTCTTCAACCTCATGTAGCTAATGAAAATAATAAATATTTTTGGGGGGCATGTTGCTAAAAAAAGAAAATCACAGGAAAATACATTTTGGCTGGACCACAACATTTTTTTCTGAACTCTCCTCTCCTCTCCTCTCCTCTCCTCTCCTCTCCTCTCCTCTCCCTTTCAAAGCACAGTTAGAAATAGAAATGCCATTTTGAAAAGAAAACTAGAGAGAGTTTTCCCTGGGCTTAATTTCATACTAAGATCTTGGCTTTTTTCTCCTCAGATGTTTAAAACCAGGCTTGGCAGAAACTTCTTGCAAGCTCATCTGCTGCCACACTCCTAGTTCTGTGCTTTCCACTGGTTTTGCTCTTTCCAAAAGCCCCAGACAAACTAAGGACCTTCCAGCTCCCCAAATGTTTTATAAATAACTCCTACAGCACCGCTTAGCCCTGAGAGTGATTAAGCCACCGTTCCAGGTGGGTTTACCTGGTATCAGGGGTATTTGAAGCTTGTAGAGCTTTCCAAGCTCGTTTTCCCTGACCTTTGGCAGGTGCTGTGCCTGGCAGTTTATCTCCTTGGCCATGCAGGAGTTCAGGAGGCCGGGAAGGAGTGATGCAAACAAAGGTGTTATTATCATATTACTTGGCTCTCAATGGCCAGAAGAGATGCAAGAGTCTTATGGCACAGTGGTACTTTTTCCAAAAAAAGAAAAAAAAAATTAAAAAAAAAATTAAAAAAAGAGGAAAAAGGACTTTAATTGAAGCCTGCAATGTTGTATAAATGGAAGATCTAAGTTTTAATTGAAAAATAATTATAACCACTTAATCATTTTAAATGAGGGCTGTAATTGCAGTCAGTTCATAATAGCCAAATACAGACACTTAGATTCCTGCAATAAAGCAGGGATGGTACAGCTTGATTTGCTAATAGCTCTTCCACTTCTCTCCTCTTTTGTCTCAAAGATTAATTCAGGCAAGGGCTATTAGTGCCGTTAATTGGTTCTGCAATTTAGACCTTGTGCTTGTGAATGAGTGACTGATGCAGACCCATCAGCCAATAATGTGAACACTTTGTCAATGTGTTCCTCATTGTCCGGCTCCGCAGAACTCCCCCGGCAGCTCCTCCGCCACCCAACCCCGGCTCCCCGGAGGGATCAGGAGGAGCAGGGCTCCTCTGGGGTGAGGGATTCACTTAGCTTTAGATAGGTCACCCAGATGTCTTTGAAAACACGGCTGGCTTATGAATAAAATAATTAGGCAGTCCAGGCGTCCTCCTTGGCAGGGACAAATCCCATATTCAAGAGAAATCTTCTCCACTGTGCTGGAAGCAGGAGGTTCTGTGGGGTTGTGAAGGTGGTGAGGAGACGTGTTAGAGGGAGAGTGGACCGTGCAGGTGGGAAGAGGCTGATGGCTCCAGGCAGCACCCCGGGAGGGTTCCTCTTCCCACTTTAGCAGCAGGGCTTAAGTGAGGCTAAATCACTTAAATCCCCGAGAACAGCACAAACTCTACTTTTTAACAGGTATAATTTCCCACTTAAGCAGTCACAGCATCGGCGATGGGCAGTGGGCACAGCTGGAGGGAGTTGGAGCAGCTTTTGGTGTCATTCCTTAGAAAAACACCCAGGGAAGGCTTTGTCCTTGCTGTGTCCCTGTCATGAGAGATAACTGAGATGAGTTACCCAGGTCACATCAAGTTTAGGTGGTTGAAGGAGTTCAGTCATTGGCTATTTTGACTGTAAGATCCTCCCAGAGGAGAAAACTATCCTTTTTGTTAAGGTGAGGAAATTTTTGGTTGGGAACGCTGATGCTCACACACCAAAACCCTACTCTTCTGGCTGCTGTACATTGGCACATTTTGAAATAAATGGGTGATAATCTGGACAAAATTTGTCCCTTTGCAGGTGTCTTGCACTCCCCACTCAGGGACTGACATGTACCAAGTGAAGATGCTTTTTCCAGATCTTCCAAGTTGATTGAATGCAAGGAGAATTTATCCTTTGAGTTAATGTATTGAACACAATCGTTGGCTGCCATGAGCCTTTTCCATCTCCAGGCAATCCCGTTGGGGACAAACACAGGGAGTGTGTTTGTGCTCTGGACTCAGACTCTATATTTAGCTACGTGATACTGGGAAAGCTTTCCGTGATTAAGTTCTGTTGACCGATACCGAAAGTAATGAACAGCCCCAACATGGAGCAGGCGAGGTGTGGCAGCAGGACTGGGCGTCACCGGGGCCAAAAAATGTCTGGGAGAGAGAGTCGGTTGTGAAAGCATGTGAATCACCCATCCTGTTCTTTTGGGGAAAAAACGAGAAATGGGGTAGTGTTCCATTTAAACCTGAGGACTGTTTGGAGCTGTCTTTTCCCTGGTTAGTGTTTAATTTGGGCATTAATTCAGTGAATGATGTGTAACAAACATCGGTATTAGGCACAGCATTTTTGGAATTGATAATTGAGGCTCTAGAATCTTAAGTGAAAGTGACATCACCCTCGGAGCTTCATGAATGAGCTGCTCCACTTTGGACACAGGAACAGACTGGGTGACTTCCCACAGTCCCTTGCTTGGATCTCTTTCTAAGAAGGTGCAGGACCAAAATAATCTCTGCGAGCTTTTGCTCCCACAACAGGTTGGATCTTCCTCAGAAGCAGCTTTACAGGGAAGTCCTCAAGGCACTGAGGCCAAGCATCTGGGAGAGACTCCAGGGTCCTTGAGCAAGGGGGAGTTCAGCCAGGTGACAGAGGTCCACTCCTTCCTGATTCCTCCCAGCCTTCCACTTCTACCACCTAAATGTCACTCACTGAGCTCCACTTCTCCCGAAGGTCCCTCCTTGACCGCTCTATATGCTCTGTGTTGGTCCAGGGCTCCTCATCTCCTCTTCTCCTGCACATTCCTTGCTCCTCTCCAACCAGAGATGAGTTGGTACCTGTGGAAAACTGGGCTAGGAAGAAAGTGGTGAGGGATGGAGCAGAATGGGCAAACAAGGCATTACCCCACAAAGGCTTTTTCTGCAATAAGGCCAAGTGTTTTAAGGTGCTCTGGTCTTACAGCAGGTTTGCCCTGCCATCTTCCTTTGTCCATGGAAACAAATCAAAATTCCTATTTGGATGAGGGGTATAAAACAGTAATAAACGAGGATACACAGTTTTGTCTATAATTTCCCCTTAGTCCCCCTCAACAAACTGCAGGTTCACACCTTTCACTCTTCAGCAAGTGCTGCCTTTCCTGTGGGCTCCCAGCCCAACCTTCCCAAGGTCTGCCCAAACATCCATTGCTACAAGATTCTCATTTTTATACATTAACCTTGTCTTAAATGTTTTTGGTTGAGCCAGATGGAGCCATGCTGATAAATCATGGAATCATTTAGGTTGGAAAAGCCCTCTAAGATCATCAAGTCCAACTGTTCCCTCAGCATTCCCAGGTCATTTTTGTCCCCAGGTGCCACATTCACATATCTGTGAAATCCTACCAGGGATGGGGGACTCCACACTTCCCTGGGCAGCCTGCTCCAATGCTTGACAACCCATTCCATGAAGAAATTTTTCCTAATATCCAATCTGAACCTCTCCACTTGGCTCAAAAGCATCATCCTTGCCAGGAAAGGATTAGGCTCTCCATAATTTTTATGTTTCATCCTATTTAAGTCCCTCTGTGCTTGGTCTCCTGAGGTGCCCTGGCGTTCCTGTGGAAGCTCTCCAGAGGGACCCGCTGGTCCCGTCCGGCTGTGCCTCTGCCTGGAGGGAGAAGGTAAACAGAGAGCGAGCTGGAACAAATGGCTCTTGGTACCGAGCGAGGAAATTATCTCACCGAAACAGATAAAGGCAAGGGGAGGTTTGCGTGGTGCACCCAGAGCTCTCTTGGCTGCTGGCGTGACGTAGGCAGTGCCTCCAGCTAAAAGTCCCCAGTGCCCTGGCTGCCTGCCCCAGACCCAGCTTGTGGAGGCTTGTGCGCGCTCAGGACGTGGCTCCCGCGCGCCTGGCACCATGTCGGTGACAATCTGCCAGTCCATGGGCTTCGTGGTGTCTGCCCTGGGCATTGGGGGCATCATCGCCTCCACGTGCATGGACCAGTGGAGCACCCAGGACCTGTACAACAACCCGGTGACGGCCGTCTTCAACTACCAGGGCCTCTGGCGCACCTGTGTCCGGGAGAGCTCCGGCTTCACCGAGTGCCGCGGCTACTTCACCATCCTGGGGCTGCCAGGTAGGGCCTGATGGAGCCAGGGAAGAGGTGGGAGGGGGTGGGACACAATCCCTGCATGAGCAGTGGGGGATTTTCAGTCAAATTTCAGCCAAAAAGGACTTCGGGTGCACACCCTGTTTGGAAAACAGGTCCTTGGAGATATCTCAAGGCAAACCACCCCCCATGGCCAAGCAGAGGTTCAGCAAAACTCATTACAGCTAATTATGTGTACTGAGGTGTTGTCCAGGCTGCTCCATGGGGAGATTTGTTCCCTGTGCTGCGGGTGGCTCCCACTCAGACTCCTGCCCCAGCTGTGTGGCTGTGTGTGGCTTCCCACCAGAAGCCACTAATAGTCTTGTCACTGGAGAAGATCCTTTCCTAAGAGGATATGTCACAGTTCAGCTCACTGTATTTCTATTCGGGCTAACACCACCAGGCTGGATTTCTCCCTAATTCTCCTTTGGTTCCAGTTTTTTCTGCCACGGGAATAATTCCTGTCCCGGTTGTGCCCAGAGTATCTCGGGTTGCAAACAATTAGGTTACAACAGGATTATCTGAGGTTTCTTCTTGCCTTAATACATTGAGAAAAAAGGCACTTAGACTCATATACCCATCTGGCCTCTGTGCTTTGATACAGCCAGAATGGAGGGAAGAAGCCAATTATATCAGGAAATCACTTCAGAACTTCTGCAAAATGGCATGTCCAAAACACACAGAAAGGGGCATTGTGCACAAAAATTGCTTCTCTTAAGAGAAGGCACAAATCAAACCAGTATAACCCTGTGTGGCTATGGCCTCAGACACGAGCTGGGGAGGTGTTTCATCCCCTGAGCTGCGTTTTTGTGTTGCTCCTCTCTGGATCCTCATTCCCAACTGCTCTCTGGCATTGGCTGTGCTGCAGCTTCCCCACACCAGGGATGTCCCTGAGCATCGTCCTCTTGCTGGAGCTGTGGCTTAGAATGTCCCTCCTTGGACTCTCAGGTACAGAGATGAGTTTTCCTAGGAGGATGTGAGCCTGATCCTACCTGGGCATCCAGCTGAAGGATGATATCATAAGAAGGGTGTTTGTGCAGGGCTGGTATTCACACATTGCTCTCCCAGTCAGCAGAGCTGAGCAGCTTCACCAAAGGAAAACTCAGGGAGCAAAGGGCAGGACAGGTTGGTAAAACCCACTGGGTTAATGGTTGGACTTGATCTGAGAGGTCTTTTCCAACCTTGATGATTTTAGAAAGAGAATAAATTTACCACGTGAGGAGTAAATTGAGGTCTAAAAACCAAACCCTCCCCACACAGATGCTCCCACAAGACACTGCATTTCTTCCAGTTCTTGCAGTTCTTCCTGAGTTCTGCTCAAAAAGCTTAAAATGACAAAAACTGTAACTCTATGAAAGAAGCAATTAACCTTTTCAAGTGTTCAGCTCTGGGAACTACTCTAATCTTTGAAGAAATCAGAATACTTGAGATTTGGGGGGTTTTGTTCTTTCACGCCTTTGTCGCCGACCTAAGCCCTACAGCAAAAAGCAGAAAACTAGGGATGGTTTCTTTGCAATTCCAAAACCTCCAGATTGGTGTCTGTTGGGTGGGTATTAATATTCTAAAATGGGAATGTTGAGTGGATGGATTTCCTGCATTTGCAGGATTTTTCTGCATTTAGAGGGGCTGCTGGAGATCGGTGTGTCCATGGCCCTGCACACAGAAGGGGGTGTAACAAGATGGTCCTTAAAGTCCCCTCCAACCCAAATCATCCTGGAGTTCTGTGTTTCCATGATTCCTCAGCTCCATCTCACAAGCTCTGTGGATCCCTCCCAGCCACAGACAGAAATGAGCATCCTACCCTAAACATTGGGGTTTCTGAGGATGCCCTCATCTTAGAGTGGAGTTCCCACTTGTGTTTGCTAGGTTTACTGCTGTCACCTACAAAAAAGGGATATAAAAAAGCCCAAGGAATAAAGGACAACCATAAAAAAGAAAGGTGGTGGATACCTGAGCCCCCTAAAGTTGCTGTCCTCACCCTCAGTGGTGCCAGGAAGATGGCATGGGCTCCGTGTGAGGGAATATGAATATTTATGTGCTTAGTCCCAAATGATCCTTTTTGTGACCAGTGCTATCAGCACTGCACTACAAAATGAGGTGGAATTTTTCCCTTTCTTTTTAATGAACTGGGCTTGTTCTTCTGCAGTCACCCCCCTCCCTGCTCTGTTATAGATTGTCTGACACTTCCAGTCTCCGGAGAAGCTGGAGCAAAGCCTCATGTCCCACTGCTGTGCTTTATGGATTGGCTCTGTCTCCTGAATCCAGCTGCTTCTATGGGCATTTCTTCCCACCTACCACCAGCAAAGGTGGTACCCCAATCAGAGGAGGGGGAAATGATGCTAAAAATCCTATTATTAATTTGTTCAAATACTATTTGAGTGCATCATCCCCACGTTTATTTTAAGTGTGCGGCACCTTGATCCCCATGAAACCCCCCTCACAAACTACCCCTGAGTTAATGGTTTGTCAGCATTTCCATTATCAACCCCTATTTATTATCCTGACAATGGCAATTTATATTGGGAACAATAATGCCAGAGTGAATAAAAATAATAGGACTCTGGCAAAGCAGCGAGGTGACCCGAGCACATCGAGGAAGTTTTGGGTTCCAAGGTTTTTTTCACCTCAATCCCTTGCTCCCAGAGCAAAGATTAAATTTGTCTTGCCCATCATCTATCTTCAATTTAGTTGGGAATTTTAATTTCAAAGAGATTGAGGAAAAATCAAGATAATAGATAGAAATGAGAAATTACCCAGGCAGTTTATGGCTCTGGCTGTTCAGCTATAAACAGTCACTCTCTGGTGAAATGTGGCACTGGAGGACTGGACGTATTTGCTCTGATTTTGCTTTCTCCTGTTATTTGTTGTTCCTTGCTGTGGTGTGAGATGGTCTGGAGGACATAGTTTGAAACTGAGCACACAAATAAGGAATAAATAGCAAAAGCTGAGCTGGGCAAGGCTGGTCGTTTCACCTTGTATGGAGATCATGAGGTGATTTCTGCTCAGAGCAGAATTTTGCAGTTTCTCCCAACTTTGCTAAACTACAATCACTACAATGGGCAAACTACAATGGGCAGTGATTTCCCTGGTTTCTGTGTCAGGGTCTTTTTTCCACATCTGTTCAGGGAGCCTTCTCCAGCAATTTTTCCAAGGACATTTCTCCCTCAGGTCCAAAGCTCTTTTTACCCCTTCAGAAGGGCTGAGATGTCTCTCTGCTGAGGACCAAAGGGCTGTTGGCTTGAAATAGGAGAATAATCTTGCTTTTTCAATGGCAAACTTTGACAGTCTGAGAGCAACTTGTTCAACTTCTCCAACTGATGAAAATACCCATGTTCTTAGAGTGCTCAGAGGTAAAAGGGGCCATTGGAATACAAGCACAACTGCCCAGACCTTCCATAAATTTCAGTTTGGCTGGTGCAGGGTAGCAGCAGTGCATAGATGTTTTCCCAGGAGAATTCATGCCTAGGAAGCATCAACATTGGCTTCTCTGGATTTTTCCCTTCTATATCAATGCTCTGACAAAGTTTTCTTTAATTTCATACAACCTACAACCATTTTGTGGCATAACCATAGCAAATGACCTGATTTTGGAGACAGTGCAGCCACTGGTCAAGGCGACAGCGTCTATGGTCCCTGAAACTATTCCATGCCCGAAGTTTCTAAGGATGGGAAATGCTAATTGCCATGTCATGATCCTCCACCAGTGATGGCCAGGGCAAAGTCTCTTTCAAGGCCTGTTTGCTGTTTGAAATCCTTTCACCCAACCAGGTCAGCTCCAAATTTTGAAACATCTGCAGGCAACTTCTGTAACCTGCTTAAAGTCTTTTGTGGTCAAGTTTTGGGTGCAGAAGGACTTAGGTAGCCCAGGTAGGCTGGAGACTTGATATATTCTACCAGGACATGTGTGAGGCTCTGAAGGGTTTGCACTCACAGCTGGACCTGAGGGAAGTGAGGGGATGGGGAAAGGGCCAATGGGAGAACTTTAGAGAGGTCTTAGGAATCCCATTGACACTCAGAGTGGGAGGAGGTGGCAGGGGGCTGGGTACGTGTGTCACATTTATTGTTTTGTGCCTTTACACCATGAAAGGATAAGAGACAAGGTTAAAAAAATCCTGAGGGATCTGGGATGAGGGCCAGAGGAGGAAGGAGCAAGGCTGTGGGGATTTGGGCTGGGCTACAGCTCATAGATGTGTAGGAGAGTTCAGCCTCATGCACTCCAGCTCTGCTGAGGGACCTCAGAGCACCCTCTGGACCACCCCCAGTGGTGTGGATCTGAGCTGGGATGTGCTCCTTCCATGACCCACTTCGCTCGCTGAATTCCAGAAAGGCCATTCAACCCTTCTTATTGTGGACCACACACTCACAAACCCTGAGGTGGTCCCACCCATGGAGGGGCAGGAAGAGAAGGGTGGGTTTACTTAGTCTGGGCCTGAGCAGGCTGGGCTGGTGTGAGCAGCTGGCAGGGTGTGAGCTGTGTTTGCAAATTTGAAAGCAAACATGAGCTGGAGGTGATTTTTGTGGGAGAGGCGGCGATAACATTCAGGAGCTGCCTGGGCCCAGGGACCAGTTTTGAGATAACACAGAGTCAACGCCTGGAGAGATAAAGCAACTATGAGCTGGAATAAAGGGGCACAGGGAGTGGCCACAAAGCCCCCTTCTTTTCCTCATTTGGGTAAACCACCAGAGCTGTCCCAATGCTCAGTGGGAGCCCTGTTCTCTGCTCCTTGGTGAGCTGCAGCCTCGCCATTCCCTTTCCTCAGACGCTGCTCAGCATTTCCACGTGGATTGGGAAACCCTCTGGCCAAGCATTCAGCCACTGGAGACAATCCACAGATTGCTTGGAGAGAGATTCCCATCCTTCAGCCAATCCTGGCTGTGGTCAATCTCCATGGGGTGGCTGGAGATGAGCATCAGGTTGAGGTGAAGATGCTCAGACTTGCTCCACAGCTTTCCTCTCACCCAGTTCCTTCTTGGGCTGTGCTCTGAGCCAACAGTTCAGATTAAACTCCCAGGGGATCTTCTGTTATCTGTGAAAACGGGATGAATGTATTTTTCTCTGTCATGGGCAGCTCAGAAACAACCATCAAAAATAAGGTTAAAATCAGAATATTTGAGAAAGGCTATGTGCTGGGGAAGGGTTGGGAAGGAAACTAGTCTGGATTTTTCTCCAGAACTCTGCTTCAAGCATCTACTGAGGAAGGTGTGGGAGTTTGGAATTCCCACTCTTTCCAGGTATGGTTCTAGTCAGAGCAGGAGAAATGACAATGGGATGGCTGGAGGACACTTCAGCCAATACTTTTAGGGATGAGCAAAAAAGCCCCCAAACCACAGTAATTCTTAAAAAAATGACAACATGTGGAGTGCTGAGCATGGCTGGGTGTTTAACTCTCAGCTGAGGACTGCAGCATGACCATCAGCAGCAAAATTCCTTCCTTGGCTCCATTTTTGGGGACAGCACATGAGTGGGGAATGTCCAACCTTGTGTTGGTTTCTCTTCTTTAGAGACATGGTTCCATCTGGCCCTGCAAATCGAAGCCAGGCTGGTTCTCCTGGACTTTCCTGCACACCCGGAGATTTTGATGGAGCATTTTGACTGCTCCACCATTGCTCTGGGGTTTTGATGTCCCTGAGTAAGAGCCATGATGAGAAACAGCATCTCCATCCACAGGAGAAAATTCCATTCCCAAGGAAAGGTTATTGAGGTGATGGACTGGACATGGGCACATCCAGGGATGGCCCTCTTTCCAATAGGCGTCTTGTGGAGATCAGCAGAGCTTGGGATGTGAAACACTGGAGACGGAGAAGAAAAGGTTCCTGTTGGTTTGAAGAGCAGCTTGAAGAGCTGCACGTGGCCAGAATCAGCAGCCAAGTTAGAGGAAGGAGTGGTATGTCCCCTCCCACCAAAGCAAATGTGGATATAGGGATGGAAGGGCCAGCACTGCTGATATTCCTGCAACCACCCAGATGTCCAACTGAGCAGAAAAAAACCAATAATTTAAAAGGTGGCAGAGGTGTTTGGGAAAAAAAAGCTGGAAAAAATATGTTCACGCATTTAATTCTCCCCCTTTCTTTCCCTTTTCCTCCCCAGGGTTCTTTTTTAGCTGTGACCAGTCTATGGGTTCATTTCTCCTGCAGTGTTGCACTGTTGGGAATAGGGGTTATGTCTCAAAGGAATATCGCTCCCTCTGACGTGTTCTGACGAGGTTCAGTCCAGAAAAAGGGATGTGGGCTCTCACCACTAGATGGCCAGAAATGAGAAGGCGAGTCCTGGGGTGCGGGAAGGACAGGAGCCATCCTGGAGAGCTGCTGAGGAGCATCAGGGCTTCAATGAAACCAGATTTTCTAGACTGGGATGCACTTCTGGCTGTGGGGTCTCAAGGGATGGGATGGAGAACTGACCATATTCTAGCATTTTCTGTCCTTCTGTCTTCTTGGTCCTTCTCATCCCTAGTTGTTGTCTCAGCTTCTAAATGTTCTCCAGCACTGATCTATCACAAATCATTATCCAAATGGAAGAATCTTAGTTGCACTCCCCGTCCTTCACAGAGGATGAGCAGCTCTTTACCGCCTCTGATTCTTGAGGGTTCCCTTCCATGGTTTTCGTTCACTTTATTATTTTTGCTGGCAACTTTAGGTAGGCCAGAACTGACCCTTCCTGTCATATAAACTTGCAAAAGTGAGTGAAAATTATGACATTTGAATAAAACTGATGAAGGCAAAGACATCTTTGCCTTATCTCAGAGGGCTCTGATTGCCACGAGACTCTGGCTGCCCCAGCAGAGCCCCACAAGCCAAGGGATGTCCTGGATGGTTGTCTTCCAGAAGGCAGGAGCAATATCCAGGGTGTAATAACCCCATTGTAGCTCCTCCATGGACACAAATAAGCCTTTTCTCTCTTACTGGTGGCTTTCACATCCAGGTGCTGTTGTAGATGGTGCCTGTGGTATGGACAGTTTAAAGTATGAATTTGTTTCTAGGTCAGGACTGAAGTAAATCAATTGGAGGGGGATACTGGATGAGAATGGATGAGTGTAAAGCCTGGAAGGTCCTTGTACCTCACTGACTCCATTGGCAGAGTGGCACAATGGATTTATGTTGCTCTCACGAGCTCAGGACCTCTCCACTGGGATAATGAATTTCCCACTTTTTACATCCCCCATTCCTTTCCCAGGACCATCCCTCCAGTCAACACGGACAAGCACCCCCTCAGAAAGGCCATTTCCCAGTACTCCCTGTGCTCTCCTCCCTCCCACATGGGTTTCAGAGTGTCCTCGTGATGGCAGTAGGGATGTGGATGGGTAGAGGACAGGGTTGGAGGAGCTTTGCTGGATCAGTTTGGGGCTCTTGGCTTGGTGCCCTGGGTTGTGCCATGGTTAGCATCCAATGGAAGTTCAGTGATGCCTGCGGGCACTGCAAGCAGCAGCCACATCCCTGGGCTGGGCTGGCGGCCCCACATTTCTGACAGAGCCCTGTCTCTCATCATGCCTCTTGTGTGGACACCTTCATGGGGGACAGATTGTCTGGCGGCATCAACGGAAGGATGGGGAGGTGGTGGCCTGGGCCAGGTGCTGAATGCCTCTGGGGACATGGTCCTTGCCCCGTGCCAAGTAGGCAGGAGAGGCCCAATGGGCAGCAAAGGGTTTCAGGGGGCTGGCCAAACCCCAAGAGGGTTGCCCAACACTCAGCAGAGCGTGGCTGCTTAAACGTGGAAGGACAAGCACTTCTAAAGGACAAAAGCTCCTATCTCCAAGCCCTGCCGGCACAAACCTCCCCGGCAGTGAGAGTGAAACTGGACTATCTTGCAAAAACACTTTGAGCAAACAGCGCTCAATGGAAAGCATCTGATAAGAGCAGCTGCAGTGCTGGTGGCTCAGGCAAGAGGACTCCGGTGCCCCATTAGGACTGCAGCTCCCTCGGGGCCGTGCCACCTCCGCTCTCTGGGGACGCACCATGTCCACCACCATCTGCCAGGTGATGGGGTTCCTCGTGTCATCGCTGGGTGTTGGGGGGAGCATCATGGCCACGGCCATGGACACGTGGAGCACGCAGGACTTGTATGACAACCCGGTCACGGCCGTGTTCCAGTACCAGGGGCTGTGGAGGAGCTGCGTGCGGCAGAGTTCTGGCTTCACGGAGTGCCGGCCGTATTTCACTATCCTTGGGCTGCCAGGTAGGGACGAAAACGCTCCAGGTGTCACCCAGGGGCTCTCCTGGAGCTCTGCACAGTTTTCATCTGAAAGGGGGAGCAGATATCTTAAAGCACTTTGCGAGGGATAACATTTCCAGTGTTATGTCATGAGCATAAAAATAGGAGCATATTTGTTGCCAAAATGATTTTTGTGGTGGGGGTTATTGGTGGGGGTTACAATGTGGAGCATGTGTGGGGGATCTCTGGGTAAGCATCATGGGTTCAGCACCACTGCTGGCATAAATCAGCACAGCTCCACTGAGGTGAGGAGAGCGAGGATGTTTAACCCCCAGGTATTGTCCCTGGGAATGGAAACACAAGGAAAAGGGCTGTATGCAATTGTGTAGTGTTATAGGATAATGGAAATAATTGAAATGTACTGTTTTTCCAAAGATAGAACTGGAATGGGAGAAATCTGCCCATGAGAGGCACGGGTAGGAAGGGCATGAAGGGGAAAGGTGTGTTCAGTCACTCCCCATCACCTGGGCAGTGTTAGTGCCTACAGCAGCAGAGTGCAGAGGCGTATGGTTGTCCTGTTTGCTTGCTCATGTTCCCAAAAGTGCTGTTTTTCCCACCCCACTGCATGTGAGGGTATTCCAGTGCTCCCAGCCCAGCAGTAAATTTGGACCTGGGAGCACTTCTCTCTCCTGGTGCACGGTCACAAAAATGTCCAAGCAAGCACTGCTGTGCATGGGCCTTTTGCAACTGTTCATCCAAGTGTGATGTGGGTTCCAGTCCTGTATCCTCAGGGATGCCCTCAAGATTTGCTGAGAAACTGTGTCTCTCTGAGGGGTGCCATGGAATAAATGTGTCTCTGCATACCCAGCTTCAGGATTGGCAGGTGAATTCTTTCCCATTTGGAAGAGTAAACCTGATCATTAGAGTCACCTCTCCTGTGGGAATATTTTCTAAAAAATACTAAAAATTAGATTTGTCCAACTATCTCTACAAAATGTTGACCACTATATCGCTTCATAATGCTGTGGGCAGGTGATTGTGTTTTAGATGAGCCATAAGGAAATGGGAACCATCATTCTGATGTCAATTTATCCCAATCAAGATTTTACTTTTTCAGTTATTTTTAGGTAGTATGGCAATGAAGAAATGTGCAAAGCACTCAGACAATTTCTGTTGTTAGAGATATCCTGTCAGAGTTATCTTTATGTATCCATTTAATTGATTTATTCCTTCAAACATATAGAAAAAATGTCCCTGCTGGAATTTGCTTAACTTAAACACCTGCTGGAATGTACTTAATTTTCCTAAAATTTCTATATCCCATCAATCATTACTGGTCATAAAGTCAGATTATGCTGCCTTTTTATTATGTATTAGCAACAGAAATTGAGGCAATGGTCATTTAAATGGCTTGAAGTTGTTGTACCTCACTCACCTCTTACCACTCACATAGGGGAGGAAGACAACTATCCAGTTTCCCTTACCTCTGGAAAACAGGGATGCAGGCTGTAGTTTCACATCACTGGCATTTATTTTGGTGGAGAAACTGTTTCTGTTGGTGCTTTTGCTATTCCCTTGTTATGGAACACCAGCCCTTGTATGGTAGCTAAGTTATCCTCCGTCATGCAAAAGGTGTGTGCGAAAGGCAGGTTTTGTAACTCCAGGGCTGTTTGCTTCCTACTGCTCCTGATACCACTTTTTCTTAGTCTCCCACTTTGTTTGTCTAAGCCCTTCCACTCCTTCGTCCAAGCAGAGGTCATTCACCTTTGGAAAAGCAGCTCTTTTCAAAGGACTTTCAATGGATGCCAAAATTCCCTTGAAACTGCAGTGCTGCCTTTCTGAACAGCTCCCACTTCAAATACCGTGAGCCAAGTGGAGAGGTCTTCATGCCACAGCAGAAACAACTTCTTTTTCCTTTCCATCTCTTACTGGAGATGGTGCATAACTCAGTCTCATGGAGGCAGGAATGGCTGCTGATGGTTATCTGACATTTCTTCTGTTATGTCCTGCTGTGCTCCTCTCTCCTCTCTTTTCAACAGCTCCTTTCAATGGAGATTCATGACAGTGCTCCAGAAAAAGTGGAGCATCCTTGGCTGCTTGGCTTGGCCCCATCTATTGTGTCCTTCCATGGGCACACAAGGCACTGGGAACACCTCTCCTGAGAACCAACAAACTCTCTGTGGGATCTTTGTTTGGGGTTTGGCTTGATGGGTTGAAAATACTCCAATGATGACACCCAGGAACCTGCAGGGAACACCCAGGAATGAAGCACCATCTTGGGGACAAGGAGCTTCCATCATGATCCATGGTCTTGGATTATCAGCCTCTCCTGCCTGCCCTGAAACAAAAGCATTTGCAAAGAAACTTTAGTGGTTGTAAAGACAAAGGAAGATTGAAATTTCCTCCTCTTTCTGCTTCCCATCAGGTGCTGCGGAACAACCTCTGAGGGCTGATAAGGCGTATCCGCCATTCCCTGATGGATCATAACTAATGAGCTCCTACCTGGGGGCTGATGAATGGGAGATTGAAAACCCCCGGCTCGTTAGCACTCGTTATCAGCTGATAAGGGCAAATTGAGTCATAAGAGCTGAGGCAGTGGGACTGCTGGATGGGAGAAGGTGGTGTATTCCCGGCCTGTGGAATGGCAGCCCGCCCGCTTCCGTGTGCGCCGCGGTGCCAGCGCGGTTCTGCTCTGCTTCCTGACACCCCACAGGCCAGGAGAGCCACTCAGGCACCCAGCACCCTCCTGGGAAGGGTTTACAAACCCTTCTCCCTACCTGTGCAAGGGCTCTGTGCTCCCCTGCACCCTTGGGCACCCAGCAAAGCGGTGACAGACAAGGCAGAGAAGTCCCTGGGGCTGTGGAATGTGTTTTCCACCTGTTTCACTCCATCATGAGCCCACTTTATTTTCCCTGAAGAGGGACAATCATGCCTGGGGAGCACCGAAGCCAGACCCAGGGCTGTGGGAGCACATGGCAGGATAAGGAGAGGCTGCAAAGTGTCCTAACCACATCCCAACAGCCCTTGAAATACTCCCCAGCACCCCTTCCAGGGCTCTGCTGCCTTCCTGTCTCTGCCAGGGACTCATGCACAAGTGGGGAAGGAAAGTGTGTGGAAAAAGATGGGATATGTGCCACCTTATTAGAGAATCACCTTGGTATTCAAGTACTCTTTCCCCCACCACTTCTCCAGTTTTAAAGGTGCAAGTTTCCCTTTACTTCTCCTTTTACTTTTCTACTCCACTCAAGAGGAGTCTGAAAGGTTTTTGCCTCCTTCAGGCCTCAGCTCCCATGGACATCACCCACCAGCATTCCCAGCTCATGGCACACTGCCGAACAAACGCAGGATGGGGGTATTTGGGTGTTTTATTCATGGACATTGACAGATTTATCCAGGACTGATGTTCCAAACAACCTTGGGAAGGATATGGTGAGGGAGATGGTTGTCAAAGCTTTGATGCTCTCTCCTTCTCTGCATGTAATGTTTGTCAAGGTGATTTTCCTCTTTTCCATGTGCTTTACTGGGAAGCAGGAATATACAGAACTGCATTTTGAGTCATGCAGTAGCTGGAATTATCCTGGATAGGTGGGTGAAGCTGTCTGCTTCCATTGCTGACTGGGGAGGAAAGAAGAGCCTTTTCTCAACCACTGTGGTTATGGAACAATCCATGCTTATCCCAGCTTCTCACTAACTCTCCTCCATGAATTTCACAACCGCTGCTATTGAACATTTCTAAAAAAAATGCTGCCTAGACCATCCAACTCTTTGGGAAGTTAAGTCAAACAGCCGTGCTTCCAGTGCTGTCCCGGATAATATGGAGTAGATCCAGTCCCATTTTCCAAAGTTTTCTGCTTTAATATTTCTATTTTCAGACAGAGGAAGTCTTTGAAAATCCCCCAGACTCTGTCAAATCCCATTTCAGCCACTCAGCGAGGCTGTTGCTGTTTGTTTTGCAGCGATGTTCCAGGCTGTGAGGGCCCTCATGATTGTGGGGATCGTCCTGGGACTCCTCGGCCTCTTTGTGTGCATTTTTGCTCTGAAATGCATCCGGATTGGGAGCATGGAGGATACAGCCAAAGCCAACATGACCCTGACCTCTGGCATCATGTTTATCATTGCTGGTAAGTGGGAACGGTCGTGTCTTCCATATGGAAGGCTTTGCATTTCCCTGGAATTGAGAACTGGGCAAGTATTGGTGCATTTCTGAAATTATTGGCTTTGTCCTCCAGCCTGATTTCCTGGGGTCAAGTGGTTTTTACCTCTGATTAGGGAACAAACAATCTCTGGAAACCAGAAGTTTGTATGGACAAAACATGGAAGGCAGAAAAAACATCCCATGGATGGAAAAGGAAGTATATATATAGATTTGTTTCATAAATATTTTTGCCATATATTATTATAGCCTTTATTTATATAGAATATTTTTTTTCAGTTTCAGGCTTTATCCACAAAAATGTCAGGAAGATTCCAAGGGTTGTTGTAGCCTGGTTTGTAGGTTTTAAATACCAGCCTACAAGGTTGCAGGAATGCCCAGCTTCCTCAGAACTGCAAATGCTTAAAACATCACTTACATGTTTTCCTACATTATTTTTGAGATAAAAGTCAAATGAAATCTATATCCTAGCAAAGGGAAGGAGAATGTTCCTATTTTAAATCCTTCAAATTCCAATGCTTAACTTTTGTTGGAATATGAGATATTCAATTCAACTTCAAAAAAGTGTAAGCTGGAAAGATGAAACCACCTTCTGCCACACAGCTTTAATTTTCTATTTTACATCTACCATTTTAGAGTCATGGAATGGGTTGTGTTAGAAGTACCTTAAAAATCATCCAGTTCCACCCTTGCCATGGGCCACCTTCCACTGGATCGGGGCTCCAAGCCCCATCCAACCTGGCCTTGGACACTGTGGAAGGAAGAACAAAGCAAAACTGTCAAGTGAGGGTTTTTTGCCAAAAGTTCTGGACTTCAGTTCTTCTGGACACCCCAGCTCCTATCTACCCTTGGTCTTTAAGGTCCCTTCCAACCCAAATCAGTTTGTGATTCCATGTTCAAATGTTCTGCAAATTCCTCTGCTGAGGAAAACCAAAGGTTAATATTGCTGCCAGGATTGTCAGGGATGGCCGTCCCAGACATCCCCTGTTTGGATGAATGGAAGAAGTTCCCACCTCCTGGGGCTGGTCTTCCAATCTGGTGATAAACAGGCTGTGAACCAAAGACAGCCTCTTTCATGAAAGATTTCCTTTTTCATGTGACAGAGAGTGTGTTTTCCCATATTAAAAAATCTGTCAGGGAATTTTTGGTCCATGTTTTTCACTGTAAAACAAATGTTTAAAATGAACTACTGGGTATTTTGTACAATGACCTGTTTGTTCAACTCATTTGTGTGACAAAACACACCAGGAGAAAGATTCCTGCTGGTCTGATTTAGGATTGTGTTGTGTAACATTGTATTCCTGATGTTGGATTATAAATGCAAGGCAAACCTGGAGGAAAAGTGTGACACTTTGTGGGTCCCCCTTTGTGCTGAAGGCCACAGAGCAGTGTCTCACCCACCTTTCCAGAGGTGTGAGAGGCTTCCCTGAGGCCCCAGGTGACTTCTTGCACTGTGTGGCTCTCAGTCTGTCCTTCTGTCCCCTCTCAGGCCTGTGTGCCATCACTGGAGTGTCTGTATTTGCCAACATGCTGGTCACAAACTTCTGGATGTCCACCACCAACATGTACCAGGGAATGCAGAATGTCCAGAACAGGTGAGTGCTCAGCTGGCTCTGCATGCTACACTGTGGAAATCTCCCTCAGGGCTGCTGCTGAAGGATTGGCAATCTCTGGGAGTATGTTGGGATGGTTATAGGGCTTGGAAGATTTTTCTTAGGAGATAGAGCCTCTTGTCTGGGCTGGAGATCAGCGAATGGGCTGGGATGTTTCTGTCCTTGCAGCTCAAGAACAAGATAGCCATTGTGGTTCAGACTGCAGGTGGGACTTCTGGGAACTTCTGGGGACTTCTGGGTACAACTGTAGAGCCAGAGAGAGTGTTCTGTGCCAGTGCTCAGTGTGTCTGGGCAGCAGCAGACAGGACCTGTCACACCCTAACCAGCCATGTCTGTTTTGCAGGTACACCTTTGGCTCAGCCCTCTTTGTCGGATGGGTGGCAGGGGGCCTGGCCCTCGTGGGAGGCATCATGATGTGCCTTGCTTGCAAAGGGCTCATCCCAGAAGAATCCCGGTAAGCTGAGCTGGGTGGACATGGGAAGGTATTGCAGGAAACCTGGGTGCCCAGATGTCCCACAGCTGGCCCAGGATGTGTAGATGTGTGACAACTCCGTCACAATAGTTCTCATAGTGATGGAAACACAGAGTCCTTTAGGCTGGAAAAGACCTTTAAGATCAGAGTCCAGCCATTAATTCAGCGCTGCCAAGGTCACTACTATCTGAAGTCCATAATTAGTGAGTTGCCCTCTGTGGGTCCAAAGTGAGCATTTGCCCTCCCTGACCCTGTGACTCACACATGAACAGAGAGGACATGAGAACCGACCTCAAAATGTGACATTTGCACTGTGCTGGTAGATTCAGGCCCATGACTTGCAGGCTGCACAGCAGATCATTAGCAGGGGTAGATTGCATCAGCAATCATTGCACATTGTGAGCCACAATTTACATGGAATTGTAGAATTCCAGAGTGGTTTGGGTTGGGAGGGACCTAAAGCCCTTTCCATTCCACCCCTGCCATATGCAGGGACACCTTCTATAGACCAGGTAGATCCAAGCCTTGTCCAGCCTGGCCCGGAACATCTCCAGGGATGGTGTAACATCACTAGGAACTTGTACCCCAACATATCTGGTCATTGCAGGTGTCTATCACTCCACAAACGGTTTACTTAAGGGAAAGAAAATACAAGTTTATGAAAGAACCTGAACAGCACTTGCAGCTTTCCATGGATGGTGGGCTGAGTTCTCTGAGTGCCTCCAAGTGATGACACTGCACAAAGTTCCCTAAAACCCACCATGAGCACAGGGTGCAGTGTTGGACAGTCACAGCCCCTCCAGAGGCTGATGTTCCTCTTGTGTCTCTTCCAGCTACAAAGCGGTGTCCTACAATGCCTCAGGCCGGAACATCTCCTACAGGACGGGGCCCTACAAGGGTGGCTCGGGGTACGAAGCTGACCCGAAGACCAGGAAGGGTGTGGGATATGATGAAGCTCCTCGAAGTGAGGATGGGAGACGCCCGTACCCTTCAAAATATGACTACGTCTAGCAGACCTTCTGGCCTTGAGTTGTGCTATCAGAGATTTTTAACTTCACAGGCAAAAAATGCAGCAAACCAAGCAGTCTGTAAATAGGATTGTGTTTTCTAGCAGGTTTTCTCTACTCTGAGGTTGCATCTTTGTTGTGAACATCAGTTTTACTCGACTGCTCGTTAGTATTAACAGCACCAGGAGGTCTGTGACCAAAGTAACGCCTTGTGGTGCTCTCAGAGTAGAACATTTTGCTCCTATTTTCTGTATAAACTGATATTCAGGAGCAGTGCCTTGTGCCCTTTCTTAATTGCTCAAATAGTGAAAATTCCCCTTTGATAATTGCTGTGTATTTGAAGGAAATTCTGTTGTGTCCCCTTGGCTGTGCCCAAAGCAAACAGAGCCTGTGGTCGGGGCATGTTCCTCCCTGGTGACTTCTCTACCCAGTCCCACCTTTGCTTTGCTGACTGTACTCTAACGCTGATCTGCTCTGATATTTAATCTGATTTCTGTTACTTAGACGTTTGCTGGAGCCTGTGATAGCAAAGTGTATTTATTTCTTTGGATCTCTCCAGGGAACGTGCATAATCCATTGTTATTCCTGCACTAATAGCTCCCAACCTCTGTGCCACCAGTGTTCCCACAGATGTCATCTTTAACGGAGCCAGGAGAATTTCTCATTTAGAATTAATTAGAGTTACCTTTGGAGCAGGAATCCCAGGGAGCATTAGATGTGTAACTCCACACCGACATCAGGACTTCCCCGTGGTAATTTTCCCCCCAGTAATGGGGAGATTAACTCCATAGTGGAATGTTGCTTCCTCCAGCCAGTCCATCAAAGAGGGAGTTTATTTAAAGGGGGAAGAGGGAGACATGTCAGAACTTTTGTGGGAAAAGAGAGCTATGGGCTCTTAGCAGATCCTCCCACCTGGCTCCAGAGCACATCCTAAAAAAGATCTAGACAATGCCTATGAATAGAGAAAAGGGATAAGTTAGAGAGAAAAAAGGGTTCCAGACCCTCCAAAATAACCATTTAATGGTGTCTGCAGTGGGCTTGAGCACCACTTCTCAGGATTCCTTCAAGTTCTTTGAAGGAATTCAGTTCAGGCAAAATTGTTTTGGTGAAACGCTGGTGTTCCCTGAGTGTTTGATATCTTGGAGGGATCAGAATCTACAGCTGAACATTTCTGCAGAGTTGGACCTTTGGAAGGTCAAGTTACCACCAGCTGAGCTGGCATCTCTGGTGGCTCTGAGGATTAGGAGGGCAGGCTGTGCTCCCAGTGAGCACAAACTGCATCCCCCTCCTCCCCATGTCCAACAGTGCTCCATAAACCTCAGTTTCCTTAACCACCAGCTTTCCATAACCACCAGCTCTCCACTACCACTAGGAGGCAAATCCCCAGCACAGGTCCAGGAGATCCTGGGGAAGGTCCACAAGAGGAGGAGGGAACACCTGGCAGGGGGTTGGAGGGAACAACCACCACACAGAGGGGTGGGAAGAGCTCCCAGCCAACAGCAGCTCAGGCCACCCGGGATAAATCCCTGTAGGATGTCAGTACTGATCCTCCCTTTTGTTCTGGCAAAGAACTTGTTTTAAGGACTTGTTTTTAAAGGAGAAGAATTTATTTTGCAGAGGTAGATCCTGTTCTATTTTAAAAACATTGCTACTCTTTTCCATGGTTTGTATCTCTCAGTATAAACTTAGATTTTCTGCCCTTTTTTTTTGCCTGCTGGATTTTTTTTTCATTGTTTGTTTTGTTGGTTGTTGTTTTCTTTTTTTTACATGAATATTAAAAAAGATAAAGTCTTAAAGACCAGAATCACAGTTTCCAGTTGTTCTCTTCTTGTCAAAATCATCAGCTCCAACCTTTTTGCTCAGCCAAAGCTCCCCAGCTTGTGTTCTACACGTTCTTTGGAGGAGTATGGACACAGATGGATGGTTGAGGGAAAAAAGAAAACATTCATAATATGTTTTATTTCCTTAGTAAGATATAATGAGTCACACAACGAGAGAAAATATCAGACAATAAGATTAATAATTATTGGAGGACCCCAAATCAGTGACGTGATGAAGTCAGAGATCCTTGGTGGGACCCTGAGCTTGTTGAGGAGTAAAGTGCAGCAAGTTTCAGGGTAGAGATTAAACACTTCTGAACACTTCATTGTTCTTAGGAGGGCAGAAAAATTGCGGGTATGTTCTCAGCCTCCACTGGAAAGGGCCTGAAAAGCCCAGGAATGTTTAATTTAGATAGGAAACACATAAGTGGTGCTGAGGGAAAGGTACACAGGGGAATGCAAAAGGCAGGAAAACACCCAGAAAAATTCAAAATGCAGGTTTACAGCTGAGTTAGAACTAAAAAAATTCCCAAGGAAACAGCTTTGAAAGTTACATTTTATTTTTCTGCTACACAAATGATGTGACAAAGTCCCCGAGTCGCCTATCTCTCAGTCACACTTTGATGTGTGCAGGCGTGTAGATGACAAGATTAGGGGCAGGAGCCTTGTGGGGAGCTGAGAGAGAGCTGTATCCAGGAATTCCTGCCCTCGCTGGGCTCCTAATCTTCCAGCATCAGTTTTCATTTCCTTGCCTCGGCCGAAAACTCGCAGGATGAAATATTTTAATGCAGTGAACTCCACTGAAAAAAATCCCATTCCGGAGCAGAGAATCATTTATTTATGAGCCTGCTTGTGGCGTAACTACACTTGGTGTTACAGCTGCTCCTGTGTTTGTGGCCCTCAGGGACCGTATCTTGTTCTCAGTACCACGGAGGGTGGTGAACATCACTGTTGGGAATGACAGCACCGGGAGAATCCACAGCCACAGCCACGGAACTGCAGCTCCTGCTGCAGAGTGAACTCAGGCTATGGACTTGGAGCTGCTGGAGAGAGTCCAGAGGAGGCACCAGGATGAACAGAGGGATGGAGAAGCTCTGCTGTGAGGAGAGGCTGGGAGAGATGGGATTGTTCAGCCTGGAGAAGAGACCAGGGGTGACCTCATTGTGGCCTTGCAGTGTCTGAAGGAGCCAACAGGAGACATGGAGAGAGGTTATTTGCCATGGACTGGAGTGACAGGACAAGGGGGAATGACTTCAAACAGAAAGAGGGGAGATTTAGGTTGGATATACAGAATAAATTCTTCCTTGTGAGGGTGAGCAGGCCCTGGCACAGGTTGCCCAGAGAAGCTGTGGCTGCCCCTGGATCCCTGGAAGTGTCCAAGTCCAGGTTGGACAGGGCTTGGAGCAACCTGGGACAGTGGAAGATGCCCCTGCTCATAGCGGGGGTGGGACCAAATGAACCTTAATGTCCCTTCAAACTCAAACCATTCCATGATTCTATGATTCCTTGTCTTGGACACAGACCCAAGTATCCCCTTTTCAGCTGAGCTGATGTCTCCTCTGAGCCCTGAAAGCAATCTTATCTGCTTAGAAAATCTCTGTATCTTTACTGAGACCAAAGCTCCCTTTTCCAAGCTTTCTTCTGCAGCCCAGCAGGCTGAAAAAACATAATTGTGATATCCTAATTATTTTTTGGATTTAGAGATCCAGAAGCACCCTAAGGATGACCCAGTGTCTTGGTGACAGCTCATGTCCCAGTGCTGTCATGTGAAGGACACAACCCCCTGAGCCACATCCATAGCCCCCAGTACAAAGGGAAGGGGGACACTTGCCCAGGTGCTCCCTGGGGACCATCCTGGGGCCACCTACCCCAAACCCACTCTCTGCCCCCCATACCATGCATGACAGAGAGACCCTTCACCCTCAAAGATGTGAATTTGGGCTCTGAGATCCATGGCATGGGGCTGGAGCTGCTGGAAGGAACAGCACGTGTGGAGCACACAGACTGGACCAAATCCATCCTGCCTGGCTGTGGGCTGGGAGGAGCAGTTCCACATTTGCTGGGCTGAACTGGGCTTGCTGGTTTGACCAATTGCA
Organism: Peucedramus taeniatus; assembly: GCA_013400575.1. Classification (NCBI taxonomy): domain Eukaryota; kingdom Metazoa; phylum Chordata; class Aves; order Passeriformes; family Fringillidae; genus Peucedramus; species Peucedramus taeniatus. The sequence continues at coordinate 82,156 of WBNO01003040.1, read as the reverse complement.
CAGCAGCAAGGAAGTTTGGGCCTCTGGAGCTGCTTGGTTGAGTAAAGCCTGGAAAAAAACAGATCCCAGAGACTGCAGAACACATGGCCCTGTGAGTAAATCCAGTGTTTCCAGCTGCTGTTCTTGGTGAGGGAGGGAAGAGAATCTCTCCCACCTTTTACTTTGCCTTTATTGACCACAAACTGCAAGGGATGGATTTGGTAGCACTTGTAAAACCAAGGGAGATAAGTCAGGGAATTCATGAACAGTTGTTGGGGTTTTGTTTCCATAAATTTGATCATTGTCTGAAAAATGCATTTCCTGTTCAGACGAGCTAATTAAATCTAGTCTTGTCTAATAAAGCTGAGCCTGCAAAGGCTGGGTGCATTATCTGACAGCTCTGAACAGGTTCTTTCCAAGCCCCTGCAACATCTGGAGTGTGTGAGAGCATGCCGGATTTGCATGGAGTTTGACCAAGGGACAAACTGGAGCTACAAATTGGACTAGGAGATAAGAACTCTCCTGAAATCTATATGCAATTAAAAGCCCAATCGTCCTCCCTATGGTGACAAGGTTATTGCTTTTATAGAGTTGAACAGAGATGAATGAGTCTATGGATTAATGGCACTAAGATTTATGACACTGTGCTTGCCCCAAATATTATGGGAGAATAGCTCTCTGGGTGAGATATTCCAGCTGAATAAATTTGATAGGATTTTTTTTTCCTTTATTATTTTTTTCAGCTTTGGGAGAACTGTGCTGCATTCAGAGGTTGTTAGTGCTGTGAATATTTACTGATATTCCCTTGTATATTGATGATTTATAAAAGTATTGCCAGTAACACAAGCCCATGAAGAAAAAGTCATTGGGAAAAACAAAACCCACAAACACACTAATTTGTGTGATTTCTCCTTCATTTAATTGGCCAGGTCTTTATCTTGCTGGCTCTGGGCTCGTTTTACTGTTCCCAGGGACTCCAGAGAGGATAAAGCCAAAGGAGTCACTTTGGAGGTGGAGAAATGAGGTGGCAGCAGTTGTTGGAGACCATGGAAAACCCTCTGTGCTGTGCTGAGCTAAACAGTCAAAAAATGAGGAGGAGGAAAATAAAAACCTGTGGGTTTTTAAAACCCTCTGTCCATGTCCATGGAAAACCCTCTGTGCTATGCTGAGCTAAATAGTTAAAAAATGAGGAGGAGGAAAATAGAAACCTGTGGGAATTTAAGGAGAGCAGTTTGGAAGGGATGGAGTCACACACCCAGGGTAGGGCAGAGGGGTGAGGACTGAGGGAAAACCATGTCCAGGGAAAAACAGGGGTTTGGGACAGGCCCTGCTCCTCCAAATCCCAGCAGGATGCAAGGATTGCATCATCCATCACTTAACAAAACTTTGGGAGTCATTTTAAACCAGGTTGGAGAGAGTTTGGAGCAACCTGGTGTAGAGGAAGATGTTCCTGGAACAAGATGGGCTTTAAGGTCCCTTCAACCAAACCACCCTGGGACTTTCTGACTTTGGGGCAAAGCCTCTGGGGGTTGAGCAGCAAGGACAGGGATGTGTTTCCCAGCCTATGGACTGAGCCTGACCCAGCACCCTGCACCTCCTGCAAGCCCTGGGCTGGCAGGGCACAGCAACAGCACGGATTTGATCCCAACTTCCCATGGAACACGCTGGCTCAAGATGCCCAAAGTGGAACAAAACTTCATTTTCCACATCTCAACTCCCTCACTGGTCAGAGTAGGAGTGCCACCTTCCTCTTGGCACCAGGCTCTCAGCTATTTCTGGACTTTCCCAAACTTCTAAGTTTTCCCCCACTTTTTCCACCATCACCTGGACTCAGTGTTTGAAGCTCACCAAAAGCACATCAGGCAGGAAAATTGCTGGGAAATCTAACAGAAAAGTGATTCTTGCACTTGTTGGCAGCTGAATGAGCAGGCACCTGCCTTGGCACCAGGTTTGCCACGTCGACGAGGCAGAACAGCTCCTGCTTTCTGCCCTTTTCCTGCCTGTTTGCTCTTTGGGGCAGGAATTTGTTTTCCCATTAGTTTTGGATGGTGACAGCATCAGTGCCCAGACTGGATTTCCTGTCATCCCTTCTGTGGAACAAATTCTCACTGCCACTGGAACTTTTTACATGTAAAAAGGGTTTTTTCTGCTTATTTGTGAACAGTTGTGCAGAATTTTTTTTTTTTCCCCAGAGGAATTAAGTTTGTTCCTCTTGTTCTGGTCAGCCCCACTTGGGCGTGTCCTGCTTCCTAATATAAAAACCCACCTGGAAATGTGGGAAATAGGGAGGGGTAAGAGTCTGAACCAGAAGTGGAGTGGGTTGGAAAAGAAAAGAGGAATTAAGTGCCAGTTTTCCTGTTATGTCTTCCCAAATTTCATACTTTGCAGAGACCAAGGTCATAAATTTACTGCTAGAAATGCCCAAAATACAGACAGAATTAGGAAAATTAACTTAATTTACACAGATGAGCTCTGGAAGGGGTCAAGCTGACGTGGTCATGTCCACAGTGCAGAGTCATCCCTGGGGCTGCATTTCCCATTGATTCCAGAGGGAAAGGAGGGAGGACACAGCAGCTGGAGCAGGGTTCTCTGTCCACGTGAGTTCAAGCCAGGTTCCTCCTGCAGCAGAAAATGAAGCTTTTCCCATCACCTTCTGGAGCTTTGGCAGAGAGGAGAGTGAGGAAAGAGGAGAAAGAGGAAAATGAGGAGAAGAAAAGCTGCTAAAGAATCAAGAAGCCACACACGAGTGTGTCCAGTGTGGAGAGCTGCCCCCAGCCTGTGGGATGCCATGTCCCATGGGAAGGGGGTCGTGCCTATGCCCTAAGGATGTCCAGGGAGAGCAGCTGAGGCTCCAGAGCTCCTGGCACTATCAACTCTTGTTATTGCTCACGTGTGTGAAGGGAGAGGAGAAATCACACCCAGGAAATGTCATTTATCCTCCTCGGTGACTGACCAGGCAGATCCCAAACCTCGGGAGAACGCCGGCATCGGGGTCTTCCCAAGAGGAGATCCCCGAGCAGCCCTGGGGGGGCTGCAGAGCGGCTGCTGCTCGTTCCTGGTCCTGTGGCACCATCCAGTGGCTGCTGGCAGAGCGCTGTCACTTCCCGGTCCCCACCGTGTGTCCCCTCCCCGGCATCACTGGTCCACAGGGAAGGGCTCCAGGTCACTGCTGCCAGATTTGGAGAGGCAGATTTGCTGGAGACATCCAAAAAAGAAATTCCAAAACTTAGAGCCAAGAGGGGAAAATACCATTATTGCATCAGGATACCACACAGGAAACAATTCCTTACTTCCGTGGCTTGAAAATTGTCCCAAAATCCTCATTTTTATTTTGAATTTGCCAGATGAAGGCCTGAAATGTCATTTTTATTGCAATAAGGAAAAATAAATCTTCCCATTGTTTGTGCCAGGCCTTCCTTAAGTAAAATCTTTGAAATTTTTTTTTTTTTGGTAGGAAGCAATTTAATTCTGACACTGCCACCACTGCAATTACACCAGTTCTCCCCATAAATTGAGGTTGTTTTAAATCCTCTTTTAGTAATTCCATTATTTCACCATTACATCACTCCAATTATCTCTAGATTTGTTCCAGAGAGCTTTTCCCAAGTTGATTCTCTGGCAGTCACTGTTTTGATCCCAATTGCATGAATAATGATTTCCCCCCCTACCCCCCAGAAAAGGTTAAATGGACAAACATTAGGGAAAGGACAGATGTGTGCAGCTGGATGAAGGGCCAAGCACCACATCTGCTGCTGTAATTTGAATTCCCCGTGCCCAAACTCTTCCCTGTGCCCTGCTGATGGGCAGGAGCTGGGAAGAAGGCACCATCATTTCCCAGCTATTCATATCCCAAGACACAGCCCACGTTTGCTTTAAGGAAGGACTGCTGAAGAGTCAGTTTTGGGAATTTTCAGGTTGTGGGATATGTGCAGCATTTTCTCTTGGGAGGCATTTACAGCTCCCCAGGGGATTTTGTAACCAGGGATGTAACATATGAGAAGTGAAGGTGAGGGAGTGGGTCTGTCTTTGGGCACCTCTGCTGCCTCCCACACCCCCTCAGCATTCCCAAATAACCCGCCAGGGAAAGGGGGATGTGCCATGCAGTGAAACAAACCCAGGAACGCCCCTTAAAAACACCTCCAGGAAACATTCAGGGGAAAAGTCACCGAGTCACCCCTTTTTTTCTTCGTGCTTTCGGCTCCCGAAGCAGAAGTGCTGCCCTGCCCTGAAGCAGGGAGGGATGGAGCATCCCGGGCCGCCCGTGTCCCTGCAGCGGCTCCGCGCCCTGCTAGGTGGTGGTGTTGCCCTGCCGGGAGCTCGGGAATGCTCGCAGGAAGAGCTGCTTGATATGCTGGGCATGAAGAGGGCTCGGACGGTGAATGTCCCCTTGAAATCCCCGCGCCAGGGGCTGCCGTGCCTTCGCACACCCTCCTTCCCTCAGGGAGAAGGAGCGCTGGGTGATTTAGCTCAGGAAAGGCTGCTGGAGAGGCAGATTTGCTGGAGAGAGCCTGAAAAGCAGCCTCAGAGGTGGGAGCAGGGAAGTGTATTCCCTGTGTGACCCTGTGCTTCTGCCTCCACCATCCCACCTGCCTCTCAGAGGGGGATTTTTCCAGATGGGTGGGTTTTTACTGCTGTTTAGGTTTCTCCCCCAATTAAAAAAAAAAACAACAAAACAAAACCAAAAACAAAACCAACCAACCAAACAAACAAACAAAAAAAACCCAACCAAAAAAAAACAACAAAAAAAACCCACACAAAAACAAAAACCACCAACACTTTGGAGCAGTTATTGTGTCCCTGGAGCAGCTTAGGGCTGGTGGCACTGGAAGGACAGACATACCCTGCTGACCTCCAGCTTTTCCTCCAGCACATCCTCCTGGATGGGGTGACACTGCTCCAGGATGGGGTGGCACTGCTCCTGGATGGGGTGGCACTGCTCCAGGATGGGGTGGCACTGCTCCTGGATGGGGTGGCACTGCTCCTGGATGGGGTGACACTGCTCCTGGATGGGGTGGCACTGCTCCAGGATGGGGTGACACTGCTCCTGGATGGGGTGGCACTGCTCCTGGATGGGGTGACACTGCTCCTGGATGGGGTGGCACTGCTCCAGGATGGAGTGGCACTGCTCCTGGAGGTTTGGGTTTCTCTGCAGGGCTTTCAGCAGCTTCCCTGTCGGGGTGGCCTCCTCCCTGAGGTGGGTGCAGCAAGGACTGGGCAGGGTCTGGGGGGGATCCTTCTCCCCCTTGGTGGGTCCCAGAGCAAGGAACTCCTTGCTCTCACAGCCTATATCCCTCACAAAGGAGCAATTTCCTCCCCTAATTGGATTAGTTCCTGCCCACAGCTTTCCCAAAATCCCAGCCAGCACCCAGCAGCTGCCTGGGGCAGCTTTCCCAGGGAAGTGCTGGTGATGGAGCCACCCAGCCAAGGGGACCAGGGAATTCATCCTCCCTGTGCCCCCAGCAGCACCCATCCCCATCCACAACTCCCCGAGCCCAATGCCAGCTTCATCCTGGTGCTCTGAGGACAGGGATGGTCCCAGCTCTGGCACCACCTGATGGATCTTCACCACTTTGGTCACCTCCTGGGTCCCTGCAGGGAGAAAAGGCCTGTGAGGGTCAAAAAGGAGCTGAGGCCCCAGCATGGAAGCAAGTCCTGATCCACACCTGTGTTTCCTATATGGACAGCATGGACACAGCTGTCCCTTTGGAGATGGCTCCAGCCCTTGGAGAACAACCTCTGACCTCAAGGCCACTGGCTGGAGGATGTCAAAGGGGTCACGATGCCCCCCTTGGGTATTTTGCCCTAAAGCCAACCCTGCTTTAGGACTGGTTTTCTTTTCTGCCTGCATAAGGGAGCAGAAATCCCCCATTTCCTTCCCCTGGACTGCAATGAAGGGTTCACAGCAGGCCCAAGGTCCTTGTTTGTATGCAGATAAACATTAGTATGGTTTGAAGGAGGCAGGTCATCCCTTTGCTGTGAAACTTGCTGGAAATCTCATGGAAATCTCATTCCTTTGGGGTCTGGCTGCAATGCCAAGGGACAATTTTGGTTTGTGAGCTGTGCTGACAGTGGAAGGACTGGCAGTATCCAGTCCATTCCCATGTGAGGGGAAGCACATCCAGCTCCCTGCGGGGACTCCATGGCTGTTAGAGAGGGAGACAGAGAAGACATTGTGCTCTGGAGGGATGGAAGTTATGAAAAATGTATCTACATCCAAATTGATTCACTTCAAAATGCCATCATTACCTTCAGCTTTGTTTGCTGAGAGCATTGGATCTGTATAGAAACAGACAGGGCATCACAGATCATTTCTTGGCAATTTTTGGCAATTTTTCCTCTCTCTGCAGAATATTATTATGAAATGCATTCAAAACCAGAGCAGAAAAGAGCAAATTGAGCATGGAGGTTCCCCAGGAGCTGTGTCCCTTCAGCTGACCATACCTGAGAGGGGCCAGCTCAGGGCCTTTCCTTCCCACAACACAATCACCTGGCCATCAGGTGCCATCCTGTCACACCCCATGTGTCACTCAGATCTGATGACAAGGAAAAGATGCTCTCAACCAGAATTTAAAGCATTGCTCTGATGGATGACACCCCAGTGGGTGACTCGTGCTGATGATATTCATGTGATACTCTGTCTTTAATGAGTGCCAAATAGAGTAAAACATCACAGGATGGGCTTGAAATGGGGCTTGAAATTAGGCTTAGCCTAAGCTCAGCAAATATTTTAAGGCTGCTTAGAGTTAAACATCTGCTTAAACACTCTTAATGAGCCAAGGATTCTTTTTTTTTTTTTTTTTCATTATTATTATTTCACTTGTCTTCTTTTCCTGGGTGTTCATGGCCAAGGGCTGCTGCCCAGGATGGGAGCTGAGGCAGAAAAGGAATGAGAAGATGGGAACGTGGCAAAATAGGTTTGCAGCCACCTCGTCCCCTCGCCAGCCAGGGAAGCTCTCTGGATTTTTATTCATCATTGGGAATGGAGATGTGCCAGCAGGTACAAAGTCTACCGGTGACAATTTTGGGTCTTTGCACTGGCCATGATAGGACACAACTGCAGTCACTTCTGGTGTTACTTCCCTTGATAATTTAACCATGGAACCAGACAGGTTTGGGTTGAAGAGGACCTTAGAGCCCATCCTGTTCCACCGCCTGCCATGGGCAGGGGCACCTCCCCCTATCCCGGGGTGCTCCAAGCCCTCTCCAACCTTTGGGTTTCTTGTGGCCATGGGCACAATCTCACCCATGCTCAGAGAGTAGATTTAGATGGGATATTGGGAAGAAATTGCTCCCTGTGAGGGTGCTGAGGCCCTGGCACAGTTGCCCAGAGCAGCTGTGGCTGCCCCTGGGATCCCTGGAAATGTTCCAGGCCAGGTTGGACGGGGCTTGGAGCAACCTGGGATAGTGGAAGGTGCCCTGAGCTGAGAGCAGACACCCACAATGCAGATGCTCCCAGAGTTGCCAGGATGTGGGTCCATCTCTATCCACAGGCCTGGAGGGGTGAGGACATGGGAAAAATATTCCCTCGTGCCATGGTCCTGCTCCAACAATCACCAGCACTCGGCACTACCTGCCCTTGCACTAGGGTGACTTTGGAGGAACACAGGGCAAGGAGGAGCCCCTTGCCTGAACACAGCAGCACACAAACCCTGTGTGCAGAGGGCTCCCTTCTCCTGCTGAATCACAAATTCTGAGCTGCAGCTGGCTCAGCAGCTGCCGTGTTTGCAGGAGATAGCATTGTGCACATGGCAAACATTGGATGACGGAGACAGATCCCCACCTTTCTGCTCCCGAATAGAAACCAGCTGTTCAGAGAGACTTGGTAGAGATCTGCAAGCTGGGCTTCTCTTTAGGGAATTGGGTGAATTTGCATTCTCCTGGGAAAGAGAGTATCTGGAAGGGAATTGCACACTGGGAGCCCTGTTGGGATTAAATGGGATTTTTGCACAGCTGGACATGGGTGACCACCTCATGTCCATTGAAATCCATTTATTTAAGAGGGATTTGGGAACCTGGATATCCTTCCTTGGTGTCTCAGCATCCCCTTTCCAGGCACACTTTCTACAGCCAGGATTGATCTGGGACGATGGGGCAGAGCAGCCACTTTCTGGCAAAAGCCAAAGTAAAAGTGTGGGAGCAAAAACCTTTGGAAAATGTGACTCATTTTTCAGGGAGAAGTGAGCTCAGAGGAGTAGTGGTTTATGAACTCTTTTATTTTCACTCACACTGAAGTCCCTCTCAAAAACGTAGGGTATAAAGTCCATGTGAGGAAAACACCAGGAAAAGATGCTGGTTTGGGTTTCTCCTCTTTTGCCCCGGAGGCTCCAGTCCAAAGTCTGTTGTGCTTCCAACTTTTCTGACGTGGGAAGCTACCGGTAGTTCCAAGAGGAGCAGAGACAACATTTCTCCTGGGAGGCCATCCCTCTCTCTAGGAACTTTTCCCTTGGAGAACCTCGTGAACAGGCTCAAAGTCTGTTGGGTTTGAGAAGGTTTGGGTCATGAGCACCTATCAGGAAGTAGAACTGAGGCAAAGGTGTCCTTGGAGGCTACGTCTGATTAATACCCACCGGCATTCTCAGCATCCCAAGGGAATAGGAACGGTGGTTATGGAAAGTTCTTTCTTTCTCCTACACAGCCAGATACCAACAGAGTGGGGATTGTGTTTGGCAGGGAGGATCATCCCTCTCCTCCTTGCTCCATATCACTCAAACTCCTCAGGGCCTGGGAGATCCCTGTGCTTGGCATTCTGGATCAGGTCCTCATAGGTGGTGGGGCAATAGGTTTTGTAGAGTTTCTCAGCCAGGGTGTTGCTGCCGGCAACCACCACCTTGCGGTTGCGGTTCATGAAGTTCCAGAGGTGCAGCGCGTAGGAGTGGTTGAAACTGGGGCTTTTATCCCACACCTGGTAGTATCGGCCCCAGGCTGGGTATGGGATGGGGTAGAAACGCTGGGGGTTGAGGAAGGAGATGTTCTGACAGCTGTGGTCTTCAGTGCCTTGGAAATCTGTCAGGTTGCAGAGTGTTTTGAGCATCCTTGTCATCAGAAAGGGGCCCTGGTTGCCCCAGATGTTGCCGTTGTACTTGAGAACGAAGTTCTCCATGCAGTCCCAGATGAACTTGTGGCGGGCAGGGAAGCCGAAGATCCCGTTGCTGGAGAAGCGAGACTTCTGCGCAGCCAGGAAGCTCTCCTGGGGGATGGGCCGGATGGAGATGACATCCGTGTCCATGTAGATGCCCCCGTACTTCCAGATGAGCGCCAGTCTGCTGGCGTCCGAGCTGACGTGCACCCAGTTCTTCTCCTGCTCCGGGACCACCTGCAGAGTGGGAAAGGTGGGACGTGATGCCGTGGGTAGGGAACAGATCCAACCCATCCACGGGGCTGCAAATGGCACCAGAAACCTGTGCCTGCGTGGCTGCAAATGCCACTGACAGCTTTGGCTGCCTCCAGCCATTGGGTTTTACTGGGATAAGATAAGGAGCTGCAGCAGAGCAGTGCTTTGTTAACGTTAAGAATGCAGGAACATTTCCCAGGTGGTTTGATGGCACCTACAGTGTTAATCCAATGCCACCATGAGTCATTCCCTGCTATTTCAGAGGGACACAACCCACTTAACACACTCCCAGATCCCTCCCAGCTCTTTGAACCAGGCTGGAGGCTTTTCATCGGCATTTGTTGGCATTTGGAGTAATTTTTTTCTCAGGATAAGAAAGACTTTGGAGGAAATCCTCCTGTCCTGCCCAAGTAGTTTGACCAAAGCTACTTGTGGGCAGTTTGCCAGGAACTTTTTCCAGGGTGGAGCTCACCAGATCCCACCGTGGCTTTGCATGTTGCTGTTATAGAACCTGAAATCTCTCTCCTATCTCTTATCTCCTGTGGGCTCCGTCAGAGTGAGGCAGCTCTATCAAGTGCTCAGGCAGCACATTTTGTTCAACCAGCTTCTGTTGGGGAAGATTATTAAGGCTGTTTTCTCAAAACACGTCTGCAATCTATTTTTACTGATGTTTCTTTTGCCAAAAAAATCCGATTCTACAGATAAGGCCGATCATGTATGCCATAAACAGAGATGAATACACAGCAGAACGCGGCCAAAATGAATCTGTTCCCAACCAAAACAATGAAAGTGACTGATTTCACACAGTCCTGCATTCCTAATTCCTTTTAAAGCCTTTTCTCACCCCTTGTTATAACTCTTTTCCTGTTTTCCACTTTTTTTAACTCTCACCTGGTTGTACCACTGGAGTAGAGGGGTCTCCTGGAAGACGGTTTCCATCTGGAGAGGGAAAAGGAAGACATTCTTCATGGAAGACAAGAGGGAGAAGGCTGCATAGCTGGTGTTCATGTCCAAGGCTGTCTCGTTGTTGAGTCCCCTCATGAAGAGGATGATGGGCCTGTCCTGGTAAATCCGGGCAGCGGATTCCACGGAGCACGACACCAGCGGGGGCGGCTCCAGGCGCTCCGTCGTCTCCAGGAAAATGATGCTTTTGCCAAGGTTCAGCACCTGCTCAGGTGTCAGGTAGTGCTGGGCCATGGGCAAGTAGGAGAAGACACAGCTGGACAAGAGGGAGATCTCGTACAAAATGCCCGAGACAAAGCAGAAACAGAGACATATCTGGATTTTCCTCAACATTCTTTCTTTCCTGGAGCGTTTGGGGGCATGCCTCCGACATGGGTGCTAAGGAGAGACAAGGAACAGCAAAAGGAGGAGCCAGTTATTGCTCAGCATGACTGGGAAATGGAGGGACGTGGCTTTGGACAGTGAAAGGTGAAGGCAGTTTGGTGACAAGCCTGGTGACAATCCCTCTATGGGTACTGAGGGCTCTTCCCCCTGGGATGAAGATCTGGGGTCACACCTCCTTGGGCCCAGCCAGGCAGGGGGAACCAGGAGAGGTCTTGGAGAAGGGATGGGCAGCTGTGTCCCATGGTGTAGGCATGGGCTTGGCAGAGAGGGTAGGACCTAGGGAGAGTGAGTGGGGCTCCATGCCAAGGCAAGGAGCCCCAAGACCATCCCTGGGGCAGACTGGTGTGGGAAACTGTTCCCAAGCACTGCAGTGTCATTCCAACACGTGCTTGTCCCAGGGAATTTGTGGAGCCAAATGTGCCCATGGAATTGGGAGCCGATGGCGGCCGTGACTGTCACAGGGGGAAGGCTGAGATTACAGTTTGGGGTGTGCCACCCAAAGCTAAAACATCAGCATGCCAAAGGCTTTTTCCCAATCCATCCCTTCTGCTGACACTTCAGCCGTGAGGGATGTGAGGCATTTGAGTCCTGCAGGGATGGAGTATTGTGATGGACCAGAGAGATGCAGATGAGGATAGAAAGTGGATGGTTTCATACATGGAAGGAATTATGACCTACCTGGATTATAGTCCTGACAAATCTACATTTCCAGCACCTTTTCTTGCCCTGGCGGTGACTGTTGGACTCCTGCAAAGCCCAGCTCCCTGGTGAGGACACCCAAACTTTCTGGATCATGCAAAGGGATTTCTGGAGGTACGAGAATGGTGCACAGGGGAAAACCAGCTCTGCTGCTGGCACAGTCTCAGTCCCAGGAAAGGTGTGGGATCCACCTAAAAGGACAAAGAAGGGACATGTTTGGTGAGACCTATCTTGTGCCTGGCACAGCTCCCCCCTCCCAATCCCACAGCACACGAGGCCGTACAGCCACGGGGAGTTCCTGCTGCTAAGAGGCAGGATGGAATGGGATCTGCACTGCACTGTCTGGTGACACAAGGAAATTCCCTCCTGAAATGCCACCTGGTTGCACCTGAGTGGCTTTGCAGGGACCAGGAGTCAGGGTCCAGCAGAGGCGACACACCTGGAATGACAACCCCATGTCCAAGAGGCCCTGAAGGTGTCCAGAGCTTGATTGATTGAAGGGAATGGCAGGGAACACAGCTCTGTGTGCTGGGATAATTAATGAGCCTCATTCCATGTCACCCTTCCAGAATACAGATAAGTCTGGAGTGGAGCAAACCCCATGGAAATTCCCTGCCAGTGCTGAGCTTGTGCTTGGAGCTCTGGCAGCTCCTCATCCATTGCTCAGAGCTGGATCTCATCAAATTAAATATTAAAGCAGTGACTGTTCCCATCAGTGCTGCTTCCCACACTGCATAACAGATTTTGTTGTTTTCCATTCCAGCTGCACAGGGTTTCTCATCACATCCCGGGTTCCCAGGACAGCACAGGAGTTTGGGAAGAAATTCTTGGGTGTGAGCATGGTGAGGCCCTGGCACAGGTTGCCCAGAGAAGCTGTGGCTGCCCCTGGACCCCTGGAAGTGCTCAAGGCCAGGCTGGAGCAACCTGGGATAGTGGAAGGTGTCCCTGCTCATAGCAGAGGCGGCACTGAATGAGCTTTAAGTTCCCCTCCAACCCAAACCTTTCTTGGATTCCATATTCTATGCTCATTTTTCCAATGCCATTCCCAGTTTCTCTCATTGTCCCTGCACTCTGCTGTGAGTGGCAGCACCTGGGGCCTCCCTGCAGATATGGAATTTGAGCGGAAGACAGGGAATGGAGAGCAAATATCCGCGGTTTGGAAAGGCCGTGTTCCCGAGCCTGCAGATAAGGCAGCCTGTGCTGCCCCATGGGGCTCAGGTGGAACACACATGTCTAGCCCAGCCCCACAGGGCTCAGGACACACCATCACTGACATTAAATTAAACTATGCTGCTCAATCTCCAAATTTCCTCCTGCCTTTCCCACCTGTGTCTCGTTCTCAGACAGGTGCAGGCAATTTACTCTGGTAGTTTGAAAAGAAAACAGAAAGAAAAAGTTGCTCCCTGATAGCTCTGTCACAATCTCAGCTTGGACAGATTTTCAGGCTTCTGCTTGCTGTTTTTTTTCCAGTGTAGAGTGGTTTGGGTTGGAAGGGACCTTAGAGCTCATTTTGTTCCAACCCCCTGGCACTGGAGTTCACACTCCTTAGATTGCAGGGCCAGGAAAGCTCAGGGGGATCCTTCCAATCTAACCTGGGTCATTCCAGTCCTGGAGGGCACCCAGTGGTGCTCCTGTACCCTTCAGACAGGAACACCTACCACTACCCCAGGTTGCTCCAAGCCCCATCCAAGCTGCCTGGGAACATTTCCAGGGATGGGGCAGCCATACCTTCTCTGGGCAACCTGTGCCAGGGCCTCATCATCCTCACAGGGAGGAATTCCTTCTCAATATCCCATCTAACCTCTAGCAATTAAAGCCATTTCCCCTTTCCTGCCACTCCATGCCCCTGTAAACCATTCCTGCTGCTGCTCCAGTGCTGACCAGGAGCTGGAGTCCCTCTGTTCTTTTTTAAATCTTGATGCCACTCTCCTGAAGCAGAAACCCCTGGCTTTGCTTTGATTAGAGTTGGGACCATGAGGACATTCCCATTACTGGATTCATATTTCTCCTTTGATGGCCGACAGATCCGATGTCTCAGGTCTTTATGAGCAGCCCAGCAAAGCCGTGCTTGCAATAGTCCTTCAAATTTAAAACAGTCCGGGAGGCATTTTATTTGCAAATTGTGGGCAGAGAATGAGGAGCCACTCCAACACCTCCCTGCTCTGTGCATGACATTGTGAAGAGAAACACGCATCTTCATCGGCTCATTCCGGGAAATTGTTTTGCTTGGTTGGTTTTCCAAAACCCCTGTGTGGCGAGTTATGAATTCTCATCACATTTGACCTGGAGGCTGCTGTTATCAAAATGTTCCCTTCCCTGCTTGAGTTAAAAGGACTGCGGAGCTGAATGTTAAAAATAAATCCCGGCCATTGAATAGATTACCCTGCTGAGTGGGATGATTCCGGGGATGCGGCTGCTGCCTTGATGGCCCATCTTGTAAAGAGATTTCTTTTCTTGGGGCAATTTCCGTGTTTCAACTGCAGGATGAGAAGGGCTGGGAGACTACAAGGGAGATTACTACAGATGCCTGTGATAACTCCTCAAGGTGGCCCTGAGACACAGGTGCTGGGAATGCAGTGGGATTTTGCCACCAAATAGGGGCAATGATGCTGCTGGGTCCTGGCCCTACATCCCCTGCACATCACAGCCCTGGAGTCCCTGTGGTGCACAAAGGGACCCCAGGACAGCCCACGGGGCACCACCAGCCCCGCAGGGACTGCGGGACTCAGGCTCAGCTTGAACAAGAACTAAAGCTCCTCATTTGCTAAAAAGGATTTATAACAAACAAATAAATAAATAAATAATCAATCCCAGCACCTGCAGCTTGCAGTTTGCCTAGCCCTTGAGCCCATTTCAGTTTTCTAATTTCAGTTTTAGGCTCTCCAAAGTGAGACCTGCACCACAAACTGCAGTTCAAGCACCACAAGCAAATATTGCACATCTCACAGTCCTCTGCCAAACCCCACTGCCACTGAATCTGCATCCCCGCAGCTCCTGGAATCCCTCAAGATTCAAAGCAGAGACCTCCTCCCTCTCTGTAGCTTTCCTCTGGTGGGATTTGCCTTTGGGATGCACCCACCCTGTTTCTGGGAATAACCCCAGGCCGGTCCCTGATTTCCACACAGAGAGTCTCCTGAGCACACACCGGTTTATTTTTGTGTCTCTAAGGAAATTACAGCTGCAATCAAGCCAATGCACGTGCACGCACGCCAACCCCAGCTCCGTCACATTCCACACCAGGCACGTTTGGAAAGCACTTCCTAATGGAAAACCTGTGCGAGGAGAGTATCGGGTTCAGGGCGGATAAATTAACGCAGCCCATCTGACGCAAAGGAAGGGGCTTCTCACTGCGCTGTGCCACACCTGCCTTCCCATTCTCCAACTCAACAGCTTTAGGGACAGAGCCAAACTCACCTGAGGGCTGCCAGGAGCAGGCGAGGTGCGCAGGCTGCTGGGAAGCCCCACTGGGAGGGATGCACAGGCACTGGAGAGCCCGAGGAGCCACGCTGCCTCCCCGCTGTGTCCTGCCCTGGCAGGGCTCGCAGCAGCCTCATGGCTCGCTCTGCCCTGGCTCTGCTGTTTGCATTCCCGGGGTGCCCAGATAAGGCTCAGCTGGGGCTGTCCTCTCCCAGCAGTGGGCAGTGCGAGGTCCTCCCCTGGCCAAAGGTGAGTACCCTGCTGTGCCAGCGTCACAAAGGATGGGCGGGACTGGGAAAAGGCACCTTTTGGGGGTGGTTTGCAGCAGGTTCAGCCTTTTCTCTTTGTATCCAGATCCACACCTAGGGAAGTGTTACAGGGCAAAGAGGAACTTCGCTGAGTGGGATTGGTTCTCTGGATACTTCCAAGGAAGGCAGTGAAATAGAGATTTTTGGAGTTCACTTGAATTAGCAATATGAATTAAGCATTTAAAGTTTAGCCTGTAGAACTATGTGTTGAATTTTAACCTTTTTACTTAAGAAACCTCTGCCATGGTACAAAGGACATAGGAAAATGCAAATTTCTGAAGTTTCTTGCGTAAAGAACAATACTAAGAGAAGACCAAGAGATACAAAAAGCCCAGATAAAGACAGATCCTCTGTCTCCAAGCTAATTAAGGCCACAGACTACCCAGATAAGCACCAAGGGACCAAAAGCGCACGCGCAAAGGAGAAAAAGTTCAAAAGTTCAGTCATGAGAACGACCACAATCTTCAGCCTCAGAGACCACCAGGGACCCCCGTGCGACCACCACAGCCAACAAGGCGTGCCCAGAAGGGATCTGATCACCAAACGAGGCGAGGACAGGCGGGGCCAGGGGTTGAATATGCATGGGAAAGTTGTGCAAGGTATTGCATATGGAACACCTTTGTGAATAAAGCTGTGGGACAGCCCGAGGCTCAGGGCACAAGTTTTCAGGAGAGCTATCTGCTTGTGCTGGGCGCTGACACACACACCCACTGCATCACTAAACCTGGCCCGGGAGTCTCTTTATTCCGCGAATCGCTTCAGCAGCACGCGGGAGGTTCAGGACTCTTGGACAACTGACCAGTATGATTAAGCAGAAGCTGTTTATTGTTTACCTTACACACATATTTATAGATTCTAGAAACTACCAAGTATGCATTTCTTGATTGGTGTCTTTGTCTTGTTCAATCGTTTTCTGCCTGCATTTCTCAGGGTATGTGATTGGTTACAGTCTAGGGGTTTTACAGTCTCCTGTTGTCTAGTCCTTGCGGTCTTGGTGTTTGGTTTCTCAGCCTCCTCTTTCTTAATTTAGCACAATTTATGTTTCAGTAGCTTTGACGAATTCTTGAGGCTTTGATAACAAGCTTAGAAGCAGGCTGGCTGGTGCACACTATGCCTAACACTTGCAAATACATGGCAACAGCAACAACAGGGCTTTTCTACACAAACCCAAACCTGAACCTGCAGGGCCTCCTGCTCATGCCCAGCCTGGCAGGTGAGTCCCAGGAAATTCCCTTTTTTCGGCAATTTTCCCCCCCTTTTGGGAGAATTTTCCTCTTTTTAACCAATCCCACTTTTTTCAGGAGCTGCAGGAAAAGGGTTTAGGGTGAAACCCAGAGTTTTGGGTACTCCTGGTTCCCCTCTGCTGACCCCATGCTCCCCCCACCTGACGCCTTTGCCTTGGAATTCCCGGTGAGGGGGGGATTTTGGATGGGAAGTGGGAGTTTTTGGCGAGTTTTAGACTTGGAACAAACCCCAAAACTCCCTGTTTTTCCTGGGAATTGGAGAACCTTGTTTTTTCCAGGAAACAAGGGAAAAAAAAAAACACCAAACCACCTGCTTTTCCTGGTAATTTGAGGGAAATTACCAAACCCCCCTGTTTTTCACAGGAATTGAGGAAAACCCAAATAACATGGCATATCCTGCCCAGACAGCTGGGGATGTTCCCTGGTCCTTCAGAGCCTCTGCTCATCCCCAGCACGATGCCTTGAGGGGGGCAGGAGCAGGACTGGGTGACCCACCTCAGACTGGAAAGGTTCCCCCAGAGCTTTCCTGGCTCTGGAGTGTAGGGGGTGTGAACTCCAGTGCCCATCCTGTGCTGGGACAGCAGAATTTGTAAGGACAGGTGGAGCTGTGGCATCCAAGAAAACTCCTCAGTGCTTCTGCCCGAACCAGAGCTGCTCAGCCCATGTGAGGACACCACAGCATCCAGCAGAGATGTGACCCCTGGCTCCAGCCACCAACAGCAATCAGGTTCTTTGTAGGCCTCCTCCTCATCCTCATCCTCATCCTTTCCCTTCATATTTTTGGCCGAGCTGTACATCCAGAAAAACTAGGAGAGCTGGAAGATTTGTCCAGCCAACAAATGCTGGCATCACCATGTGTTGCACCCATTTTCCATCCATTTTCCACCCAAGCCCTCACCTCTCTCCACCAGCAGTGCTTAGAAACCACCAAAACCCCGCTCAGTGCATCCCCTCCAAAGCCTGTGATGGCACCAAAAAGCCAGCCAGCTCTTCAAAATCAGCCATGAACATTCCATGGCTCTCCCGTTTGCTCGGGGGCAGCCCCTCAGCCCTCGGCAGGGTGCAGAGATCCTGCCCCCAGTATGTGACTCCTGCTGGGAGGGCTGGCAGAGGATGCGAGAGCTGCTTGTGCTGCTGTAGGCAGAGCAAACAGCACCCATGGGAAAGGCAGCGAGATACCCAGGGCTTAATCAGCTGATAAGAGCCCGGGTAATAATACCAGAAGGGCTCTAGTTCTGAAAAACATCCCTGGGCGATGACGTGGGTGAGGAGCCCACGTGTGCCGGCACACCCCTTGGGGAGGAACCCTCCCCTTGGGCAAACACCTGCTCGGGTCCATCCTTTCAGGTGACCTGCAGGGAATTGGGGTGGCCAGCGTGCAGCTCCAATGCTGGCAGCTCCTCTGGGGGTGAACACATCCATCTGTCCATCCAGCAGATCCATGGCATCCCTGCCCACTGGAGATGGATGATGTCCAGGGTGCCCTCCAACTCAAACGAGTCTATGATTACATGGTGGTCCATTCCTCCCTCCCTTCCCAGGGCACTGGGAAGTGTCTGCTGAGCCTGGAGGATGCAGCAGCACCAGGACAGAGATAGCAGCTGATAGTAAAAGCTCCAGCCCAGTTTTTATCTTATCCATAACATGGAAACTTCCCCATCCTGCCCCAGTTCTCCCCATTGCCCTAATGCCCTACTGAGACTCTTGGCACAGATTTAGGAGGGGATTTTTCCATGGACATCACTCCAGCAGAAACTTATAGCCTGGAGCAGCCTCATCCTGCACTTTAATTCCAGATGAGCTGGGGCCAATCTCTTTGTAGCCCCTGGATGCTGCAGGCTGAGCATCCCACCAGGAGTCTGCCCATTCCCTACTTCAGGTGCCACTGCTACAGCCTCACCAGTGCCCTGCCAGTCCAGCGTGGGAGTTTGGGTCCCCAAAAGTCTGCTGCAGAGACAATAAGCAGGGTCACAGCTGGTCCACAGCTGGGGCTTGGGATGAGACCAGTGGGTGCTTCACACACACAAACACTAAACACAGGGAGCAGCTAAAATGCTGCTGCTGCTCTGCATTGCCCTCTACGGGAGCCTGTTTTGCACAGAAAATGGGAGTCTGGATGCCTGGACCTCCTGCATCTCCAAGGGCTGGGTGGCATGGCCAGGGCAGGCTGAAATCACCCCTTAGTGTCACATAAGCAGAAGAAGGCCCCAGCTCCCAGGGATGTGATTTGGGCAAAGCCAGACTTTCCCTTCCCTTCTCCACATCCATCACACTCAGAGCAACCTCCAGGACTCAAATACTGCAGGAGAATCCCCAGAGTCACAGGGAAAGTGTCCCACCACCTTTGGCCCCTGGTCTGTCTGCTCAGGCTGGGTTCACTGGGACATGGATCACAGGATCATGGAATGCTTTGGGTGGGATGGACCATAAAACCCATCCCATTCCACTCCCTGCCAGGGGCAGGGACACCTTCCACTAGCCCAGGTGCTCCAAGCCCTGTCCAGGCTGGCCTTGGACACTTCCAGGGATCCAGGGGCAGCCACAGCTTCTCCTCCCGGGACAGGGGAGCACTGATGTGGCTGCTGGGGTTTGCTCTCCAGGAGCCCAGCCAGCCTGGCTTTCCTGGAAATGGCTGAACACGGGAAGTGGGGAATGAATTCCTTGGGTTTGTTTGCTTGTGCACAGCTTTTACTTCCCCTATGGAACTGTCACTATCTCAACCCACAAATTGTCTCACTTTTGCCCTTCCAGTTCTCTCCCCACCTCCAGAGCAAAGGGAATTGGGTCAGCCAGGGCTGCTCCTAAATCTGCCTCTGCAGATCTGTAGTATCAGCTGGGCCTGGATTGGGCAGAAGTACCATTCAAAAAGATGATTCAAAAAAGGAGTGAGGACCTGAAGGCAAGAATCCCATTCAGACATTGCCATTCACCATGAAACAAATCAATATTATAATATATATTATAATATCATTATACAATAACATTATATTTCTGTACACACTCTTGGCATCACCCAAACCAGCCTGGCTCAGCTTTAACAAGAAACTCTTAAATAGGGAGAGACAGTGACCAGATTCCCTTTTCCTCTGCTGTTCTGAGCGTCTCCCTCAACCTCTCCTTGCACACCCTATATAAACATCCTGATGGACTTCCAGGAGCACCTCTCCTATGGGGAAAGGCTGGGCAGTTTGGGATTGTTCAGCCTGGCAAAAAGAAGGGTCACAGGTGACCTCATTGTGGCCTTTCAGTGCCTGAAGGAGCCAACAGGAAACGTGGAGAGAGACTGTGGACAAGGGTCTGGAGTGACAGGACAAGGGGAATGGCTTCCCACTGCCACAGGGTTAGATGGGATATTGGGAAGGAGTTCCTCCCTGTGAGAGAGGTGAGGCCCTGGCACAGTTGCCCAGAGCAGCTGTGGCTGCCCCTGGATCCCTGGAAGTGCCCAAGGCCAGGCTGGACAGGGCTTGGAGCAACCTGGGACAGTGGAAGGTGTCCCTGTCCATGGCAGGGGTGGGGCTGGATGGGCTTTAAGGTCCCTTCCACTCAAACCATTCTGGAATTCCGTGACCGTCTTGGTTATAGAGGACCACCCTGCACACACCCTCTCTGGTTTTCCATCCTCCTCACTGCTCTTAACTCCTGGCATTTATATCTTATGGTATTTATTGAAAGCCTGTGTCATTTTTTAGACTTATGTTGATATGGTAGAAAAGTAATTTGCTCCTTTTGAGCAACAGAGAAGTTATAAATTAATGTTTTCTTACTTATTTTCCCAAAAATCAATAGCTGTGCTTGCAAAACAATAAAGCACTTAAAGCTTACATGCAGATGAACACAAAAAGAGAGAAGCTCATCTAAACAGAGCCAGAGTTACATCTCCCAGAGGAGAGCTTGGCAGTCGATTCACAGGGAGGCAGGGCCAGGAATGCACAGAGGGAAAAATATCAGAGGAAGGAATGCAAGGAGCTGATCTGTGCCAAATTAAAGCCAGTTGTAAAGCAATATCTGTGCTGAATTGGGCTGGGGTAGAGCTGATTTCCCTCAGTGGAACTGGGATGGGGCTGTGTTTGCCACACACAGCTGGGAAGAGAGGGATTCTTGGAGTGGTGGCATTTGCCTTCCCAAGTCACCTGTCTGTGTGATGGAGCCTGGCTTTCCTGGGAATGGCTGAATACATCCTCATTCATGGAATTAATTCCTTGGGTTGGTTTGCTTGTGCACAGCTTTTACTTCCCCTATTGAACTGTCACTATCTCAACCCACAAATTGTCTCACTTTTGCCCTTACAGTTCTATCCCCACCTCCAGAGCAAAGGGAATTGGGTCAGCCAGGGCTGCTCCTAAATCTGCCTCTGCAGCAGCAGGGCTTTTTGTGCTGTTAAATCAGAGTGCAACACCATTAGACTGGGGAGCCTCACGAGGCAAAGCCACTTTTTTTTCTCCTCCCATTAGAAACAGATCTGTTTCCCCTGAGCAGGGCCAGTGCAAACTGCCAGTTTACCTGCTGCAGATTTTATTTGACCCCCTGAGATCTGGTTTGTGGCAATCCTGAAGTCCCTGCAAGGCAAAGAAACCCTCCAAGCTGAGCTCATCGGACATTGTAGGGTTTCTGCTTGTGAGCAGGGAGGGCCAGAGCAAAGCCTGGTTTTACTGGACCCCACAGAGCTCTCAGCCCCTAGAAAAGAGAAACACCAGGGAGTGAAAAGCTCAAAATCATTGGTTGTTTTGCCTGTAAGAAAAGGGTTTCTTATAACACAGCAAACATTTGTAAATAATAGTAACCACCAGATTTTAAGAAGAAATTCATCCCTGTGAAGGGGGCGAGACCCTGGCACAGGGTGCCCAGAGAAGCTGTAGCTGCCCCTGGAAGTGTCCAAGGCCAGGTTGGATGGGGCTTGGAGCAACCTGGGATAGTGGAAGGTGTCCCTGTCCATGGCAGGGGGTGGGACTGGAGCTTTAAGGTCCCTTCCCACCCAAATCATCCAGGGATTTTGTGGGATACTGTCAGCACAGTGCCCTGAGCAGGGTGAGGTGCCCCAGGTTGATCTGTCCTCCCTGTGCTCCAAACACCCAGTGGGACCAGGAATCAGATGCTGAGAGGTGATGGATGCACATCTGGAGCAACAGCATTAGAAACCTCAAAAAAAAAAAAAATTCCATCAGGAAATCCTGCTCAATTCCACCAGCAGCCAGCAACAAGAGCTTTCTATATTCATGAATTCATCAGAGTCATATTTCAAAAATAATAAATGCCGTTATTATTGTTATTATTGGAATGAATTTCTCCATTATGTACTGAGTGATTGTAAGCACTTGCTGCCTCCAGCACAGGAACCACCTCAGGAATAATCCAAGCAAATGATATTTGTGTCGTGGCTGCCACGGGGTCATGTTCAGGGGTTTTTAAGTGAGGAAGGTATTAACCAGAACAACAGCAACAACCATAACAGAAAGAAAGTCATTATAAGTTGGTGTAAAACACTATCAGGGTGGTTTTTTTTCAGGCAAATTTAGTTTGGGGCACGTGACTCGTGCTTTCGTGAGGTTTGCTCTGGTTTCTTGGAGCTCTGCCTGTACTCGGAGCCTCCTGCTCCCTGCTTGCTTTGCTTGTGTACAGAGGAAGGGAAGGAAGGCAGAGCTCAGGGAATGAGGACTGGGATGGAGCACGACTGCTTGCTCCAAGCCACTTATCACACCAGCTTGTCCCCGTGGCCACTGTGTGCCTCCTTGACTCCTGAGCCTTAGAGGTGGAGCTTGCCCTGCTCCTGGGCCCCTTCTCTGCTGCTCCTTGGACTCTTGGCCACAAAATGCTGCAAAGAGCAGAGGGGATGAAACAACTGACCAGGAATCGTGCACTTGGAAGTTAAATATGGAGAACAAGTGGATGCAGGGGGTGGGCTGGGATTGATGGCTTTCCTCCAGAAAACTGGAGCCTGGGAAGTAGAGTAAAGGCAGGAGGGGTGGCCTGGTGTCCCCTGCCATCCCAGAAGGGTTTGTGGTAGCAGAGTCCCTCTTCCCCCTCCATCCCCCTAAGCCCCCTCCCTGGCTCCATCAGGCTCCATCCTGACCTCCCTTTCCCCATGATCCAAGAGCTGCCATGGGGTTGTAAAATACAAAATGGGAACAACCCAAGATTTTTCCAAGAGGCCCAGCCAAGCTGTCAGCACGTTTTGACACGAGGCCAATAAGATGGATTCCAAAAAGATGGGATCCCACCATGCCAAAAAGTAACATTTGGTTGAGCATCTGCCAAAACAAAACTAGCAGACTGCTGGGAAGGCTGCATTTTCCAAGGATTTTTTTAGGCATGAGGAATGGAAAAGAGGATCTCTGTGAGCATCTTCAGCCTCCCAGGCTATGAGGGCAAGGACCCATTGATAGCTGGAGGGGATATTTACTCCAAATGGTAGGGAAAATTTCAATTTCTGGCCCTGGTGGGAGAGCAAATTGCTCTGCTGCCACACTAGAATAATCTCAGCATATCCAGAATTCAGGATTTTCCCCTGGAATAACATGGAATCATTTAAGCTGCACACCCTTGGTCTGTCATGACAAAGTGGACGAACGACTTCCACACTGCCTTCATTTCAGTCACATCCTGTGTTTACCTGTTAAAAAAACCCTAAAATTTTATTTTGGTGGCTAAAATTCATGGGGAACTTGGTCTCACTAACTCCTGTGTGTCCGTGACATCAGAGATGGGGGAAGACCTTTCCATGAGCAACAATCTGGCTCAGATATTGAAGATGAAATGAAGAAATTATTTATAATGAGGGTGGGCAGCCCTGGCACAGGGTGCCCAGAGCAGCTGTGGGTGCCCCTGGATCCCTGGAAGTGTCCAAGGCCAGGTTGGACAGGGCTTGGAGCATCCTGGGATAGTGGAAGGTGTCCCTGCCTATGGCAGGGGGTAGGACTGGATGAGCTTTTAGGTGCCTTCCAACCCAAACACTCCTGGGATTCCATGATCTCCAGATTAGAGAGAGGACAGGGATGGATAAAAAGGTCAGGACAGCAGAAAGGTGCATCTTCGGTGTGAGGGGAATTCAGGAGCCTTGCAAAGCTTCTTTAGGAAAATGCATAAATGTGGGCAGAAAGGGGAACTGCCAGGAGCTCTCCAGGACCAGGCCATTCCCTGGTTGTCCAGGAATTCAGGGAGAAGGGACACATGGTGTGCAGGGAGGACAGCAGAGCTTTCTAATGAGCTCTGTGGGTCAAACAGCACGGATTGAGGCCCTACAAGCAACTGGAGCAGAGGGAAAGTAAGGAAGATAAGGAGAATGAAAAGCAGGAGCATCCAGCTGTGGATGTGTTAACCCGTTTGCAGTCAGACCTGGGAGTGCAGGACAAATTCTGAAGGAAACATTAATTAAGGCACTGAGAAAAATGAGATAAAGTGCAACCTAGGTTTACCAAAGGCAGTTTGTGCCAGCCTGTGCTGACATCTTCCTTTGATAAGATAATTGGTTTTCTAGACAAGGGAAATTTGGTAGATCTAATCTATCTGGAGTTCAATAAAGCATTTGATATGGGGCCACATGGGAAATTATTAGCGAGGCTGGAGAAAATGAGAATTAACAGAACTCGGGAGTGGGGAGAGCCAGGGTTGGCACAGAGACCGCGGCGGGATCGGGATCGCCACGGGAAATCAGGATCGGCGAGAGGATGCGGATGAGTGAGCCTGTCCTGAGGCCGATCCTGGGAAAGTCCCTCCACCTCCGAGGCTGGGAGTGAAGTTTCCCGGCTTTCCTGAATTTCCTGCAGTGACTCCCGTGCGCTTGGAGCTGGCGACCTCGAGCGCTGGGAGTGGAGCATCACTGCGGAGGCTGCAGGGAAGCCGCTGCACCATGGGATGGCAATGTTGGTCCGTGGAAGAGTATCCCACTCCTCATCTTCCAGCGCCGGTTCTCACCGCCTGGACACATTTCAGTGCCGACTCCAAGAAATCTGTGATTGCAACTGTGAAGCGACGGTGGTGGGAGCTAAATCAGTCCAAGGAACGTGGCTCTGGACAATCAGCTTTGGTGCCGTGGGAAGGGAGGCGGTTTAAATCCATCAGATGGGATCCTGGCAGCGCTGTCCTCCCTGCAGAGCCAGCCCAAAGAGCCTTTCCCAGGGCACAAAAAGCCCCAGTCCACCCGAAGCAGGCAGAGCTGCTGAGGGTAAGTGCGAACACGGCCGCGTGTGTGCATGGCACAGCGAGAGGAGGAGACGATTTTATATAGAAATAAAATCTGCTTATCCCTTGCCTGTATTTTTAGCTGAAATTACACCTAAATGCCATCTGATCAATTCAGCTAAAATGAGCCCTTAATCCTAATAAGTCTTGATCACCTTTTCAAACCTCGTGAAACAGCAGGGAGGGTGTTTGCATTAAGTAATAACACCTTGATTCGGATTCCTTTGGCATGTAGCAAACTTACATAAGCACAAAGTGCTCCTGTTAATATTAAACAAGGACTTGGAGAGGGCCAAAGGAATGCCTTGGGCTGTTTTTTTTGCCCTTTGCATCACATCTGGTTGCTCCATCCTCAAGTATGGAAGGCATGTGAAATCTTTAGGAATTCACCAGTCAAGGCATCAGTGGGTCACTCTGCCGGGATAACAACCCCCACCTGGGCCATTTCCATTTCCCAGGGATGTTCTAATCCAAAGGAAAGCAGAGAGATCAAGCAAACAAGGTTGGACTTGATGATCTCAGAGGTCTTTTCCAACCTTGATGATCCCATAATTCTGAGGAATTTCCCTCTTTCCATAGGGAAAGAGTTGCTGCTGGATTTCCCTCACCTGTGCTGCAGCAGATCTAGCCACGGATGGGACTCACAGTTTTCTATAATTTTTCACAAAAAAAAAAAAAAAAAAATCTTGGAGGAGCTCATTATTCCTCAAACCCAGAACAACTTTGTCAGTTCTAATAAATCTTCAGGGGGACTTTGAAACACTGAATTGCCAAAGGATGCTGTTTCAGGGAAACGTGGGCAGCACCACCCACTGCACCCCTTCCTTCCATCATTAGCCATTATGATGCCTCCTGAATGCTGGAATTTATACATTATTATTGTGGCTTCCCTTTTTTAGCACCTGCACAAGCACTGCTTTGCCAGTGGTAGCCTATACAATAAAATGGTTCCTTTCTCTCTCTCATTTTCCAGCTACCCAGGAATTTCTTTAGGTCATCTCTCACTCAGTAAATTATGGGTTAGAGCTGTAAGAGAGCAGGAGCTGGGAGGCAGAGGCTCTTTTTATAGGAGTCTTGAACAAGCCTGGCCCCAGCTGCTCCAAATTAATGTGGATCCAGTGGTGTGAATGGAGATGTATTCATTGGAATGCAGCTGGGATTTTAGTTCCCAGCTGAGTGTTTGATGTGGGGTGGTTCTCCTGGTAACCTGCTCATCCCTAGACCTGGTGCTGAGCGTGCTTGAGGTGTGGGAGCTTCCCTGGAGGAAGAGGGAAGGTTTATGGGGGAATCCTGAAGGTGGTGGTGTTTCCATTGCTAACCAAGAGCAAATTCACTGTCAGCAGCAGCTAGGAAAAACAGGATGGGGCTGGAGTTGCCCCACAGAGATGGGGTCAGCTGGAGCAGGGTAGAGGAGGGGATGCACCATCCTTGCAGGTGGCTGTGGGGATGGGGTGAGGTGAGCAGTGCAAAACTGTCTGTTCTGGGGAAAAAAAGCAGTGGGAAGGGAAGGAAAATTGGGATTGCAGCCTGCTCTGCAGATCAGTGCTTGTAGGAGTGGGTCAGATGGGTGGGAGACCACACTCAGGTCTCCAGCTCAGGTTCCTTCTGGGAAC
Source organism: Peucedramus taeniatus (assembly GCA_013400575.1). Lineage (NCBI taxonomy): Eukaryota > Metazoa > Chordata > Aves > Passeriformes > Fringillidae > Peucedramus > Peucedramus taeniatus. The sequence continues at coordinate 56,043 of WBNO01003040.1, read as the reverse complement.
ACCAAGTGTAATCCATAGGGAGTGGGTCTCACCTTTCATGTTTACCTCCAGTGCAGGGTGGTGGTAAAACCTTTCCAGGATCTCATTATCTGAGGGATCCATGGAAATGGGGCTCTGTCCTGGGCTCCTGAAGGCCATGCTGATCTCACACCCCTGAGAAGGGAGAGTCTGAGTGTTTGGTCCCCACCTTCCACACGTTCTCCTGACTGACCAAGGGCTGGCTTTGCAAATCCCTTGGAGCTCCATCCTGTGGTGCCTCCTGTCACTGTGTAGATCTGGAATGTGCAGGTGCCCTTCCTCATGTCAGCATTTCCCAGCTGGAAATCCCATTTCCTGGGATGACTGCAGAGCTCCCCTGCCATTTGTGAATAAAAGGATCAAGGTCCTGACCTCTGGGATCTCCCGGTGACCCCGGCATTGTGCAGCCGTGCCCAAAGCTCTGCATGGGGCTGGCAGGGAACACAAATCTGGGAAAAACTAATGAAGACCCCCAGGGCCACGGCTCTCCATGGCTGCCTTGTTAACATGATCTAGGAAAGACAGGGGGCCCTTCAAAAGATAAAACCCAGGGATAATAAGTAACTCATCAATGTCAGGGAGAGCCAGAGTGTTGTCAGGGAATNTCATGGCTCACCAAAAATCAGCATCATGGTTAAAAGGCACTGAAATGTTCCCCCCCTTGGCACATCCCTCTTCCCATTGGCAAAAGCCCTTTTGGTTTTGTCCTGATGCCAGCAGGGACTGAGGCCCTGTGGATGGTGGGATATTGGGCTCTCTCACTCACCCCAAAGGCCTGGGATCAATATTTTATGAGAGGAAGAAGATTTCTCAGATGTCCTAGGGTGGCACCCTCAGGGCATTGAGAGAGGGATGGGTTGTTCTCTTGGTAAAATGAGCCCCTGCCAATCCAAGATCCCAAAGCTGGAAATGGAACTCAGGGTCTCTTGGCAAGGAAGTGGCACTGACAACAATTCTGGGTTGAAATGTCACCTCTGTGATGGCTGATCCAGGCAAGTGTCCGGGTGGGGATGGCTGGGGGAGGAAGCCTTGGTGGCCAGGGCCAGCTGTCTGTGGGTGACAGCAAAGCAGAGAGGCAGCAGTGAGTTTCAGGTCCCCAAACTTGCACACCCTTGCTCTTGACCTTCCCAAATGACTGGCAGATGGATGGGAAAATGGCATGGGACAACAGAGAGTCAGGTAATGATTTTAAAGCTGTTTCCAAGCTGGCTGCTCCATCCTGGGTCTCCAGTGCTGCAGGACAGAATCTCACTGCCTTTCCAGTACTGCGGGCGCTGATTTCCCCTAAAATTGTCTTTTGGCTGCTCCCAATGCCGTCGCTGTCCCAGCTGCCATCGAGGATCCCAGTGGCCCCAGGAATCAGCTGGGTTCCCGTTGTGTTCATCTGTTGGCCAGGCTGACGTGCCAAGAACAGATTACAGCTCGGCACCGGAGACCTGGGGAGCCCTGGTAGCAGCCTGTGTCCCTGCCTAATCCCATTCCCTATTAATTTGTTATCCCATTAACACCTTGCACATTTCTCTCTCTCACTGCTGTGCTACCCTGAGAAACTCCTGGGGACTTTGTAATGCGGTATTTTGTTGTTTAGAGCACAAGGCAGCGAGCTCCTCTCATCTGAGCCCAGAAATCCCTGGATAGAGAGAAAGAAAACTGCTGCTTTGTTTCTTCCAATCAATACCATCCATTAAGATCCGTGTCTAACAGAGTGAGTAACTGAACGAGCACCTCCTGCTCACTCAAACCTTTGGAAACAGCAAATGCTCTTCAAAAAAGAACAATTGGATAGCGCAGCCCGGGCTGGAGCAGGTGGGGTGGAGGGGGGCAGCTTTCTTTTCAGAGGTGTGGAAACCAAATTGCTCCCAACTTCCATGGGAAAGGAAGTTCTTTGGAGAGCAGGCAGTGGTGGGTGATGGCAGCTGGGGCAGGCTTCCCTCCCCAGCACTCCTGCACAGACCATGAGGTGTAAAATCCCCGGCATGGTGGTGGGAATTGTGCACTTCATGTGCTTTAGGGGTGGGCTGTGAGCTGAGCTCGGCTTTGCTCTGCTGGCTGGGGGGTGTGGGATGCAGCAGGGCCTGGGATCGCTGGGAATGTGGTCCCTCTGTATCTCTGGAGCACAGCTGGGCCATGGGGGCTGCACCCCCGTGTGGGCAGGGTCCTGCCGTGTTCCACCCACACCAAAAGTGACGGCATGTCTCCAGAAGGGCTCACCTTCTGGAGAACCCAAGGGTGGTTAGAAACCTCATTCCATCCTAAACCTGGCTGAGTCCAGCTCTTACCCCATTATCCTTGTGCCTGTTCCTTCATGGAAAATCAATATTATGGCAATCAAAGTAGTGCTGGTGCTGATGCCCCTCTTCTCTTGGGAACCCCAAACCAAACTCTGAAGAGGGACCCTGAGAGAAAAAGCCCAGGGTTTCAGTCTGGTATGGCAAACTTCAGGTGATCCTGCTGGGAAACCATACACACAACCCTCAAACTGAGGGATTCCTGGTGCAGTTAGGGAAATGCTCTTTGCCCAGGCAGCTACAAGGAGCATTTCTCTCTGTCAACATTTCAGAGAGAAAATTTCAGCCACAAACAGGCTTAGCAAAGGCTAAGAGTGGGATGACAGCAATGGAGAGCCCTTCTGAGGAGCGCTACAGAAACAAATCCATCAGGCAGTGCCTGCTGCAGTGTTTGCAAAGCCTGGAGCTCTGGAATGTGCTCCCTTCCCAGCTGCTCCGCCCCGGAGCGTGGCACGGGGTGAGCAGTAAGTGAGTGCTGCAGGAATGTGATCTGTGCTCATCATTGATCGCGGGGGGCATCGGCTCCCGGCACCCCGATCAATACTGCATTATTCCACCCATCGATCCCCGCTTTCTTTGTGAACTTTACCCCATTGATATCCATTAAAAACTTCAGCAGCACTGATAAGGTTTAAATCTCCAGCTCCAGATGGGGAAGAAAAGCTGCTTTTAGCCCTGAGCTGCCAATCCTGCCACATCTCAGGGGCAGGGGGACCTCACAGGCAGATTCTGCTTGGATAACCTGGGATGCTCCTTTCTCCAGGCTGGACAGGGAAATGACCTCTTGGTCTCTTAAAGCCTAATTAGAGTCAGACCCTGGACTGGAACAAGGTGCAGAGGTTCAGGAGGGTTTGTACATCACTCAAGAAGTTTCGTTGTATCCCCTTTTGTCCCTTCCTGGATCTAAGGTGCTGCCTGGGGGGTGGGAATGGGAATCATTCTCCAAAGGACAGCTGAGCCTGGGCTACCAGAGATCCCATTGGATTGGGAGAGTGATGGTGGTGTCCCTCAAGGAGCTCTCTGCCAGTCCAGACTCAGGACATCCTGCTATAGCTCTTCTATTTCAGTCCTAAGCATCCTCAGGATGATCCTGGTAACTAGAGTCTGACATGAGGAACAGGAAATCTCTTGGCAGTTGAGGGAATTCAGAACTCCGTGCAGTCCAAACCTGCACAGAGGCCTTGGGAAGAGTCCAAGCAGCCCCTGGCTACTTTTCCTCCACGAGCAGGACATTGCTCCTCTGCCCCATGCTCCTGTGGCCACCCCATAGCTGAAGAAAACTCTTGGATAAGCTGTAGATCAGAAGTGAAATCCATTGGTTTCCCTTATGGCCAGATGCCAAAGGACAAAGGGTCCCACACAATGATTTTACAAGACAAGAAATGCCAGGGAGGTGCAGCCAGAGTGGTGTTGGGGTTGGACACAGAGCATTTTCCCACCATCCCCTCTGCACTCCCAGTGCAGGGAGGTCTTCTCCAGATCTGTCACTGACCCCACATCTACTATCCCAGATTTTAAATTTCTCTGGCTGCTCATCCAGCTGCTGTTTGCAGCATCCCCTCCTCTGCAAACACACAAGGTGAGCAAGTGTGGGAATTCTAGTGCCAAAGGCTGCCCATGGTGGTGGGGGATAGGGCCACTGTTAAATATTCCTCCTCCACACCTGAAACCTGGGAATGCTCCACTTGGGCTGGTGCCCTGAGGATCCCCATGGCCATGGAGGCTGTTTCCTATGTGTGCTGGTTTGAAAAGACCATGGTGCAGGGTGCCCAAGAGGGGTCATGGATGTCCCATCCCTGGAACTGTCCAAGGCCAGCTTGGATTGGGCTTGAAGCAACCTGATCTAGAGGAAGGTGTCCCTGCCCATGGCAGGGGATGGAACTAAATGGTCTTTAGGGTCCCTTCCAACCATTGTGTCTTTAAGGCCCCATTCCAATCCCAAACCATTCTGGGATTTTATTGGCATTCTAAGATCCTCTGATTTCCACTTTCTTAACCAAGTACAGGTTCTCTTCTGGCTCCAGTGAAGAGTCACACACCCCTTCTGGACATCCAATTTCTGGCTTTGAAGGCACTGGAGATGTGGAGAATCTGTCCTTCAAGCAGGGCATCCTTACACACTGAACCTGGCACTTCTTCAATCCAGACCATTCCACCCTCCATTCCTGTCCCCTTCCCTTTTCCTCCTGTGGTCACTGAGGCAGATGTGAAAAACATCAAGCACCTTTAGGAAAAATAAACCACATCCCTGCATTAAACACACCCCTGCATTACCCAAAGCATCCTGATCAGAAATGGTTTTATTGCAGGATGTGAGCTGCAGCTGGAGTCAGAATCTGAGGGGCCAGCCCTGCTCTCCCCACGCTCCCCGTGTGTTATTCACAGCTGCAAATTGCTTGGAGATTTCTGGAAGACATCAGAGCGGATCAAACCTGATTTCTCTGCAGTCCTTTTAAACGTCCCATTGTAAAATGGATTAACATTCACGGGGATGCTTGGGGGATGAAAGGCAGGGGAAAAAAAACCACATCACCAGGAGGATGCAGTGCCTGAAGCTTCATGCAATTTTACCTGAAAATGAAGCTTTTGTCAGTGTCTTTTCTCCACGAGGCTTTTCCATTCCCTGATGTAATCTGAACATTTTACTGTTTGTGTCATTAGTGAACAAAAGGGGGAAAATGTGGTGGGTTTTTTTTAAATTAAAGGGCTTTCCCCCCCACCCTCTCCCCATAGGAATGGTAAAAGAATATCAAATTATAGCCTGACAAGGTGCACTTGTGAAAGAGAATCACCAGAGTACAGCCGATCTATATCTTATCTCTCTCTGAAATTGCATGGCTGGGCCGTGGCACTGGAACCGATTTCAGGGGAGCAGGAATTTGGAGCGTTGCAGGCTCAGAATAAGGAGTCCATTGAAACTATGCATGAACCAATTTCAATACTGATGAGCTCCTGGCCACATAGATGAACAGCAAGAGGCTGCAGGGGAGATTGGGGGAGTAATTATCCCCTCCCTGTGAGCCCCCAAATCACCTAAACCTGGGCCTGCAGCTGGGACAGGGGTGAGGGGAGATGTGGTTCTTCCCCAGGGAGATGTGGTTCTTCTTTTCATGGTCTCACCTCTCATTCACTTCTTGGCCACTGTGGCTTCTTGGTAGCAAAGGGCAGCCCAAGGTGGACAGGCTAATGCATCTTTGCCCTATGGAGAAGCAGAAGATCCAGCACTTTTATGTGGTTTATTTTGGTGGGTTTATTTTAAATAAGAAATACAAATTTTGAACAGGAGCAAAGGGTGGTGAGGCCCTGGCTCAGAGTGGCCAGAGAAGCTGTGGCTGCCCCACAGCTGGAAGTGTCCAAGGCCAGGTTGGAGCAACCTGGGCTAGTGGAAGGTGTCCCTGCCCATGGCAGGGTGTGGGACTGGATGAGCTTTAAGCTACTTTCCCACCCAAACCATCCTGGGATTCTGTAAAAAGCAGTTTTGATATTTTAACAGAATCATGGAAAGGTTTGAGCTGGAAGAGACCTTAATGACCATCTCATTCTAAACCCCCTTCTGACAGAGTTTGTTTTCTGTAGTCCAGACTTTAAGGAGACTCCTCAAAGACACAAACATCCACCTGAGGAGCGTGATAGACTCAGGGCATTGCTTTAATTAAATATGAAATAAACGCTTCCCCCTCCTGACCCACCACGAGCCAGAAGTCCTTGGCTCTTTTTAATTGGTGGGGTTTTACTCTTATTCTCCTTTCACGTTGCATCCTCACAGTGATTCGCTCTGATCGGAAATCTTTTTAACAAATATTTTCCCAAATGCCGCTCGGATTAGCGGCTCCAGCGTTCATAAATAGCTTCCCCTGATCCCAGGGTTTCATCTCTGCTTCAACGGGGAGAGCTGCTGATTTATGGCCACATTAAGCACGGACGTGGACTCACATTGGAGTCTGATAAATACGAGTCTTTAATATGCGCATGCATCATTTTTATGTTTCTTTTACAAAGAGGCTTTGAGTTGTGCGCGTTATAAAATTACACTGAGAGAATGGCTGCAGTCTGCATGGGAGCCAGGGCTGCTGAGGGGGATGAAAGATGCATTTTCTGGAATACTGGAATGCTCTGGGAGCAGTATAAAATTTATGATATCCTGAGCTATTCATTTTCACGGCTTTGGAGAACTTGGGCCTTGTAGAGGCTGTTAGGGATAACTGTGGAAGCAGTTGTTTGTTTGCAGCTTTAACTGCTTTTTTAATGACCGAGTTTGATTGTTATTGTAATTAGTAAATGAGCAGTTTTTTGATTTTGTGCTGGTTTTGCTCCACGTTTGCAGCCTGGTTTCTTAAGGCAGCGAGGTTGGCAGGCTCTCCTGTAACCCTTGCTAAGCTCTGGCTGCTTCCAAACGCCATTTGGGAGTGCAGATGAGGTTTCTGAGATAATGAAGTCCCTGCAAGTCTTGTGAAAATTTCTAACCGAGTAGAGGAGGGGAGAGACTCCCACAACTGCTGCCAGGGAGGGCAAGGGTGGCAGGGTTTGGGGCTGGCTGCCTACACCCTCCAAAATCATCCCAGAGCTGGATTTCTGACCAAGGCATCCAGATGATGATAAACAGGAAGTGTTCTCTGTTCCCAGAGCAGAGCTGCAAACCATGGCACTGGGAGAAGTGGGATTTGATACATGGGAAGGTGGAGTTAGAGGTGATGGGATCTTGGAAGCGCAGTCACTCTGTGCCCATCCATCTTCTCCCCTCTGGAAGTGTCCAAGGCCGGGTTGGACAGGGCTTGGAGCAGCCTGGGATAGTGGAAGGCGTCCCTGCCTGTGGCAGAAGGTGGAACAAGATGAGCTTTAAGGGTCCTCCAGCCCCAATCATTCCATGGTGTGTGCCTGGTTCTGGGCACAGATCATGGGACAAACATCCAGTTCTTCAAAAACAAAGAAGCTGGTGAGGTAACGAAGCCATCAGGGATGGTCTCAGCAGCTCTGGCCTGGAAAACCTCACTCAAAAAAGGAGCAAAGGCATTGGTTTCCCTTCTCCACCTTCCCCACCTGGAGTGAGGGCCCAGACAGGACCCAGAGTGGAGCCTCCCCAAGGAGACCTTCAGGAGCCTGATGACTTTGTCTGCACTTCAACCCCTCAGCATTCCGGGGAAGGAGAGGATAATGAGCCACATAAGCATCAAGAGCAGCAGCAGCAGGAGGGAGAGGAGGTTTCTCCAGGTGCAAGGAGGTGGGAAGGGCCCTAACACTGTAATTCCCATTAACGTTTTCAGTGGCCATGGAAAAAGGTTTTCTCAGCAAAGGCCCTCCAAGGGAGTCAGGACAGGAGTAACCCATTGGATGCTGAGTCACAAAAAAACACATGGAAAAGGGAATAAAGAGGCCTTTGCTACAAAACAGGAAAATAAGAACTTGTTCCTGTAAAGCCTTCCAGTGATGAACAGTATTCCAGTGATGAACAATGTCCCAGGGACACCACGGGGCTGGATATGGGGGGATGGTCACACCTGGGGAGTTAGGAATGGAAAAGATCATCCAGAAAAAGCTGGGATGGGAGGAGCCAGAAGCACTGGGATTTTGCAGGTTTTCCCTCTGTTGCCATCCTTAAAATTATCAAACCCCTAAAATTAACCTGCATGTTTTCCCTTTCTCTAGATGGATAGAATCATGGAATTCCAGAATGGTTGGAGTGGGAAGGGGCCTTAAAGAACATCTACTCCCAGCTCTGCTGCCATGGGCAGGGACACCTTCCACTATCCCAGGTGGGATAGCCTGGGACACACTCCAAGCCTCATCCAACCTGGCCTTGGACATTTCCAGGTGTGGGGCAGCCACAGCTTCTCTGGGCACCCTGTGCCATCAGATTTGATGGTTTAATTTTATTTTTAGTGATTCATAACACTTTTTTCCAGGTAGGATAGTACAAAAAAAGTGTTTTATTAGTTTAAGGGGACAATAATCCAATTTTCTGGTCAACTTCTAGACCAGCTATAAGTAGATCCTACACTGTCATGTAGCTCAAGCTCACCATACTCCACTGACTCCAAGCATCATTTTGGATGATTTTGATGTTTTTGTGGGAAAAGCCCATCCCTAAAAGATGATTCATTGCCCTATAAGACAAGGAGACCTTGGAGAGGGGAGAAACCTCCAATTACAACCCTTACACCTCCAAGGTGCCCAGATCTCCAACCAACCCGAATATCCCCATCAGGGTTTAGGAACATGTCCCACCAAAGGCCCCATTTGCAGAAGCCCGTGGCAGTTCCACAGGCAGGTTTTTAACAATTATTGAAATATAAATCAGTGCCTGCAGCCTGGAGCTGCTGGGAGGATGGAGAAGCTTTTCCTGGTTGTCCCGGATGAAGGATGCCCGGGAATGGTGCCTGCTGCACTCTCCCACACTCCAGCAGTGCTGTGTTTCCTGCCAGGAACACGCTTGTCTGGTCTTCTTCTCTAATCCTGCCTTTCATATCTGAATGATTCCCAAGTGCTGTGATTGGGGAATATCCTCTGCTCAGGGGTATCAGTTGTACTCATCAGCCTTGGAATGTTGCTCCAGCAACATGGAAGAACCTGTGACATGCAACTGGTGAGTGCATTTTCCACATCTCTTTCAGGAGTGCAGCATTCCAAAAAGGAAATTTTTTGTGATTTTTTTTTTTAAACCAAACACTGGGCTCCAGCTCCCAAAATATCCCAGGGCTTGTCGTTTGAAGAGGGTTTTGGAAATGAATGGAGCACTGATCACAATTAGTACAAAGCAATTTAAAATTATTTGAAGGGCTTTCAAAACGTGAAGTGTTCCAATAATTTGTAATTACCAAACGTTTCACCTGCTCCGAATCCCATTTACTTCCCAAATCAAGCCCTTGAAAGGCTCTGAAGTGGCACATCTCAAACTGAACAGGGCAACCTGGAGGAGCTGCTAATTCTGGAAGCACTTCTGGTGCTTCTGCATAACAACGAGGCTTTTTTGGGATGCAATCCCCAAACGGTCACTTAAAGGATTATCCCCCAGGCACGCGGGGAATGTGTGGGATGGAAGCAGGATGGGTGCCCCATCCTCCAAGAGCGGCAGCAAGGGTGGGAAGCTCTGCAGACCAACCCCAAGGGAGGTGGCAGGAGTTGAAAAGTGGTGGAAAAGCCACCAGAAAGGGACAGAGAGGTCCAGGGAGGGACTGGTCAGAGCAGACCTGCAGTGGGAAAGGGGCTCCAGTCCCCCTCCAGCAGCAGCAGGAGCTGCAGGTCACTTAAAGGATTATCAGGTCACTGATGGGAACACCTCAGGTCATGTCTTCAGTCAGAGCAGCTCCAGGAGGTCACGACTGAACACAAACTCCATGGACTGGCTTTGGACAATCGTGCACTTCTGGGAATGCCTTTGGTGATTCCTGTTCCCCTTTCTGCCTGATCCCAGGGCTCTGAGAGAAGGATTCATATGGAGAGGTTCTCCTGACAAGTTTTCACTCGCTTTGAGCCTAATCAAGGCTCAAAATCGATGCTGTCAATTGTTCCACAATTGATGTTTTTATGAGATGTTTTATATCCTGGTGTGACACAGCATGGGACCTCCCTGCTGCAAGACCTCAGGAGCATCCAGATTTAACCTTTTCCTTCAGAGAAGGCCTGGATCCAGCAGAAAAACCTGGCTGGAGTTGGGATCAAACCTTAAATCTCAGGATATGGAGGACAACCAAACTGAGGGGAAGAGTAATTGCATTTTCATGGTGCTGGCCAGGACACCCCTCTGTGAAAGTCCTTCTCTGGGAGGTTTGGATTGGGAATGGAGGATTTTATGTCAGGTTGGAGCTCAGCCTTCATGGGAGAGGCTGCTTCCAAAGGGTCTCTGCAGAGATTTTTTTGCCAACAAGCCTAACAAAGACAGGTGGGATTTTTTCTTCTCCTCTAGGATCAGTTACAGTGAGAACAAAAGTTCAAGGTGACGCCTGTGCACGAGTGGCCACCAGCTGGGAGGGGATGCATGGCCAGCAAGCATCTGGGGAGCTGGAGCCAAAGGGCCACAGCTGGTGGCCAGGAAGATGCTCTGCATTTCCTCCCCTGCTAATCAAGGCAGAATTACCTTTACTGGATGTCTGCACTCCTTAAATGGTTCTTTTTTGCCTGGAAGGCAAAGGGAACCTTTGAACAAAGAGGGAGGAGTGTGAAGAAAAGGTCCTGCATGAGCCTGTGGTGACAGAGCTGGATCCCAGAGAGTGGCAGCCCTGAGGGGTCAGTGATGGGGCTCATTAACCACCCTGAGCTGCTAACTGGGGACAGCTGCTATAAAAACAGAGTGCTGGAAGCTGTGGATAGTGCTGGGATGCTGGGAAAGGGGCAGAGGGCTCTGAGAATGATTTCAGCTTAAGGGAAATACCTTTCTTTAAGCGGAGGAGGGGTCCAGCACTTTCCTCTTTTGGAGGGGCAGCACCTTTCCTGTCCGTGGGGTGAGGAGGGGGCAGAGAGAGAAAATCAATTATTCCTGCACAGCCACCAGCAGCAAAACCTCCCTGGAGGGTGTGAAGTGATGGCAAGGTAACAGCAATAGATATCAGGGAGCAGGGATCCTAAATCCCTTGGAAAAGAGAGGGAAATAAGGCAGGAGGGACATCAGGACTCTGCTGCGTCCCTGCACTGCTCTGAGTGGCACAGGGCATTCCTGCTCTTTTCCAGGGCAAGAAGGTTAGTTTGGGGTCCGTGGGGATGTGGGGCTGGGAGGGAGGGTTGTGTGGAACTCTTGGGAAAGCCAAATGGCAAATGAGTAGCACACTTGGGAAATCCAAGCTCCTGATGCTGCTGGAGAGAGGGAGAGCATCAGATGTGTCCTGGGAGAAGGGCAGGAGGCACCAGGGCATCTTCCATAGCAGCCAACCCTCCAAAAGAGCTTTTCTCTCTTCCCCGGGTGCTTCTGCACCTTCCCTCATCAGTTAACAGCACTGCTATCACCAAATGAATTATCCAAGATGTTTGCAGCTGTATTTCTGTAGGAAACACTCACTTGTCCCATGGATTTGGGCAGAGGGAATGGGGGCTGCTGTGCAACAGCTCCTGTTGGGAAATGGTTTGGCAGAGAGAGATGGGAAGAAGGCTGTGAAGGGAGCAGTCCATTGGTGCTGAAAACCTTATTGAGATGTACAAATTTTCCAGCTTGGTCTGGAGCTCTGTTTTTGCTGAGGTTAAACAAAGCTTTTCAGCTCAAAAGGCTCTTCTGGGCAGAGCTTCTGTATTGCAAATTATTCTAAGCAAAACCTCACATCAGGGAAAGGAATCTGTGCTTGCAGAAGGAAAAACAGCCCTACTTTTGTTTTCCAGGCAAATTTCAGAATTAAAAAAGAATTAATTGATGTTTTCTGGTGAGCTCCAGCATATCTCATTCTTCAGGTGGTTTACACTCAGCATTACAACAGCAGCTCAGAGGTGTCACAAAGTGCCTGGTATCCTGTATTCCCTCACAACTTTGCTGAGGAAAAGGAATTTCTCCCTTTCTAAAGTGGGGCTGGTCCTTTAAAACATCTGGTTTTAGCCAGGCCCCTTTTGGGAACGCTCTGCTGTGGATCACTTGTAGTCACTGGAGCGAGTTGGTGGCCCAGGAGGGAAAAATTAGCTGGGAATTCATTTGGGTGTGAGAATCAACCCACTGTGGGCTGGAAGGTGTCTGGGTTTCCAATGGCTTTGTGCAAAGGTGTCACACGGGGCTGTCTCTCTGCTCTGATCCCTTGAGTGCATCCTGCTGACCCTGGAGTCACCATCAGGCTTTGGGAAGGGGGATGTGGTGTTTAATTTATTCCTGCTGACCCCAGCAAGGATTTCATTGTTCCTCAGTGAAGAAACAGGGATGTAGAATGGAGGGGGAAAAGCAGAAAGTGTTTAGAGCAAAGGAAGTGTCCAAGGCCAGGTTGGAGCAGCCTGGTCTGTGGAAGGTGTCCCTGCAGGGAGTGGAATGGGATGAACTTTAAGGTCTCTTCCAACCCAAACCATTCTGGAATATGATTCCATAATATTCTCCTCTCCCCTAAACAAGCAGACAAACAAAAATGTTTCATCCTGAGTTTAATTTCATAGTTACAGGATGGTTTGAGCTGGAAGGGACCTCAAAGCCCATCTCATTTCAACCTCCTGCCATGGACAAGGACACCTTCCACTAGACCAAGCTGCTGTAAACCCTGTCCAACCTGGCCTTGAACATGTCCTCTTTCACTAATCCCAGGTTTTTCCCTCAGGAGAGGCTCCTGTGGGATGCAGTTTGGTTGGAAAGGCCAGGAACAGCCAGCCCTGCCAGCCCATGTGTGCTCCCAGCTCACACCTGTCTTGGTATGAGGAAATTTTTGGTAGGGATTTCTCAGCACACAGACCCAAATCGATCGAATAAACAAGGAAATGGGTCATTGAGTGGGGCTCTGGGGCCCCAAATGTGCTGAGCAGCTGAGCAAACACGGCCTGACCCAAGGGCTGGGCAGGCAAACCCCACAGCCCAGCAAAGCCCCTCTGCCTGCATCCAGCCCTAATCCTGAGCATTTAATGAGTGCAATGAGAAAGGGCAAATATTTACACTGAGGAGCTCAAGTGGGCAAATAAACCAGGCTTTTACAAGTGAAGCAAACACAGCACAGGCTGGGATTCAAAGGCAGGTTTGTGGCTGGGTCTGGGTCTCCAATGTTGTTTTTTTCCTTTGACAAACTGTTCCTTGTCGAGGCATCAGAGGCAGGGACATTGAATTTACTCTGTGCAAACACACGTGGTACTGGGATGGAGAAAAAACCGGGTTCTCCTTAGGTCTGCAGGCACATTAGATTAATTTTTGCCTTTTTCACAAGCAGGGAGCAACTTCCCTGTTGTCACACTGCTGAAGCTGCAATCCCAGCAGCAGCCCTGTGGCCTCCAGTACACAGAAACCACCTCCCCAGGAGCCCTTTGTGACAAATAGCTTCAGCTGAAAGGCTGAAATACCTGCAGAGCCTCAAGTAAACACAACATTGACCTGTCTGTGGGCTCACCTGGAGAAAAGGAGGGTTGTGGTGCTGGGGTGGAGGCTGCTGCAGCTGCACAGAGGGATCTGGGCCTGCAGAGCTGCTCTGGAGCAGCAGCAGCAAAACATTCCCAAGTGTGGCCTGGGAGGCTGTGGAATAAATCACATCCCCTCCTGCTCCTGGCGTGAGGCAGATGCTCTGGCAATTAAGGAACATGGATGGTGGAGGAGTCTCCATCAGGAGGTGGGGATGGGCTCCAGCAGAGCCAGGGCTGCCCTGGCAGCCCGGAGAACCATCCTGCTGCAGCCAGGCACCAGCGGGCTCCTGCTGAGGGGGACAAGGCAGCCCGAGTCCCTGGAGTCCCACAGGTCCCTGCCACATCAGTGTTGTGAGAAATGATACTCGCTTCCAAAAAGTTAAAAAGGTTTATTAAAACTTTATCAAAAATTACAGCGGAAGACTGAATAGAGAAAATATTATAGCGCCGGGCGCAGAGGATCTTCTCCACCGTGAGCTCACCCACACAGTGGAGGTTTCACTTTTTAACCCTTTGGCCCCTCCCAAAGTTCTGTCCATCACTCATTCTTTGCTGTCCAGTGGTGGTTTTACTTCCTTAAATCCTGATTGGAGGTCAGGTGCTGCCATAGTGACAAGCCAACCCTCCCAAATGTCCCAAACCCAGGCAGTCTCCTGATAATAACACGAGGGGTAAAACATAACTATAAATTATATTTACCTTTTTATTATTTATACAATAAATTTATTATTTATACAAAATAAATTATATTTACCTTTTAATTGTGAGAGTCAACCATTGCATTACTCATCCATCACAGTGTGATGCCTCCAGACCTGCATTTTAGGGCTGCCAGCCCCATTCCCTCTCTGCAGCAGCGTGGCTGCCGTGGGGTTTGGGGCCATACCCGGCCATGGGGACTGGGGAGTGCCAGGTTTGCAGAGGTTTGGGGGTCTCAAATCCCATCCCTAAAAGCCTCAGGACAGTAAGGAATCTCTCCTGCCCTGCAGGAACAGAGTGGAGGGGAAGCTGGGGAAGTGCAGAGCGGCCAGGCGGTGATTTGGGGTCAGGTGTTGGGGTCGGGCCCCGGCTAAGTAACCATTAGACAGGGAACTGATTTTTGGGTCTCTCCAGCTTTCCCAGGGCAGCCTCTGCTGTGGCTGGCTGGGGTGGGGGTTCCCCAGTCCCGGCACATCCCGGCGTTCCTATCGATTACCAGGAACCGTGAGCTCATTGAAACAGATGGGCTTTTAGGAGTGAATTAGGGGAAGTGTGCAGCGAGCAAAGCATGAGCAATGTCTCTGATTCCTCGGGCTAATCCCAGCAATAATGCATATTTACTGACAGGGCTCTCTGCACGCAAGGAGCAGCTCCCATTTATCCCATTTACCCACTTATCTGGGAAGAGATATCAGGGTAAACGACTCCGAGGTGAGTCCACGGCCATAAATCAGCATTTTTTTCCTAAGAGCAAACAGAAGGACGGGCCTGGGCACAGCAGCTTCACACCTCGGGGAGGAATGACTCAATTCGGAGCTGAAAGGACGCAGCAGAGCTTGCACTGGGTTTTAGTCAAGTTCCTTCTTCCTCTGCCATTCCAGCACCCGGATCTGAGTTAAAAACATTAACTTTGCTTTAACAAATTTAAAAATATTAACTGTGCTTTAACAGAGGACCACACTCCATCCCTGCTGCTTCTAGGAAATAACAGTAAATTCTTATTACTGCTCATCATCCCTCACAATCAAATCACTTCTCATTCTCCTCTCTAAGCTGAACGACTTCAGTGCTCGTGGTGCCTCTCTTGTTCTGGTTAATTATTTATTTTCTCGCTTCCAAGAATGAATAGAAAGGCAGCAAGTGAGTGGGGGAAAAGACAAATAATTTTAAAACCTCACAAAAATTTGTTGCGGTTGAAAGATATTTACTTTCTCTGCATGAAGGGTGACTTTAAATTTCCAAGTTCAGCAGAGAAAAGTGATTTCTGCTCGTAATTAAATTCTTAGATTGAGTCTGCATCCAAGTTTGTGCTCCATAAACAGGAAGGCAATTAATGAAATTAATGATTGGCATCAATGCAAGGGTTGGAACTCGAGGATTTTTAAGGTTCCTTCCAACCCAAACCTTTCTTTGATCCATGCTATTTGTCTCCTTCTCCTTGCAAGTCCACCCGGGAGAAAAACAGTGTGTTCTGAGGAGGAGGAACCTGTTTGGGTCAAAAAAAGGCCTTTTCTAGAATATGGATTTGTAATGCCAGCCTGCTGCTGATCTGTATCTGCAGTTCCCATCATACATTGGAAGATTCATTAAGGAGAGCTGGGAAAGGCAGAGCCAGGCTGGGGGAAGCACTAAAAAACCTCTTTGTTACTTCAGCAAGGTGAGAAGCGCCTCGATGGATTGGTTCCCATTAGAAGGAGAGAAAACAATCCTTCCAAATTAATCCTTCCCTAATGGTGGTGCCCTGCTGCTGGAGACAGCTGACAACCTCCTCTCCTCATCCATTCCGAGTTCCCTCTGGTGTCACCCCGATTTTCTCAAGTTTTACTGAGCCTTCTGATGTTTACATTTTTTACACAGAACTTTCTCATGCACTTTAGGTAAATAACTTATTGTTTTCATTCCTTTATGGAGGACGAGCGACCTGACAGACAGTTGGGTAGCCCAGTGACATTGAGGAGGTGGCACTGTAACCCTCCAATGACACTGGGATTTTAAAAAGATATATATATGGAGTCAGATATTTTAATGAAGAGTTTTTTAGTTTGCTTTGACCAAAACTGCTCCGTGTCATTCTTGTGTCACCCCAGGGTGGCACTCTGGAGGAGGAGTCAGATTGTTGTTGGAGATGTGGACAAGAGACACAAACATCAGGGTGAGCTCAGAGTTGTCCCTCCCCAGCTCTGCCCTGGGTGCTTTTTTGCTCAAAAATCCGTGTACAGCCCACTCCCTGTTATTCACAGCCCCATTTCTCATCCCCTCCCCAGTTTTTCTTGCCTCTGGCATTGCAGTGCTGCCTGTGGATCGAGGGCCCAGGTTTGCTGGGAGCTCTCTGGCAGTTTTTGAGCTCTCAAACCCAAATCAGGAGAGCATTTACCAGGCCACATTTCACTCTGAACTGTGTTCCTGGGTCTTGCTCACACATTGGGATCTCCTTGACGTTCCCAAAGTGCCAGACTTGCCAGATGTGTAATGGGAATGTTTCTGCTAATGCTCCAGCTTCCCTCCAGGATCCTGCTTGGGCTGCTGGAGGGAGATGTGGCAGCTCTGGGAATGTGTGCCACCAAAATGCTTGGAAGAGGAGCTGCTCCAGGTCCTGGAGTACAGGAAAAGCTGCAGAAGGGTGAGGAAAGCCTCTTCCCCAGCTGCAGAATGTGGATTAGAGCAGCTTTGTGGGGAGCACTGGATGAGGGAGGATATCACTGCACCTTACCACTGATCCCCCAGCTCAAGCTCCCTGCCAGGACCAAAATCACTGGTGTAGGAAGAGAATTCCTGGAACAGGCGGTGGGAGTCCCCTTGGAAGGGCTTCCATCACCTTATGCTGAAGGAGGCTGGGTATTATGTAGGACACACATTATACAGATGGTGTTTTGTACATTATTTAGGTGTTATTATAAAGTGACAGTGGTTGAGGGAGGGGATTCTCCCCCTCTGCTCTGCTCTGCTCTGGGGGAGCCCCAGCTGCAGAGCTGCCCCAGCCTGGAGCCAGCATCAGAAGGATGTTGGAGCTGCTGGAGCAAACCCCGAGGAGGCCACAGAAATGCTCCAAGGGCTGGAACATCTCTGCTCTGGAGCCAGGCTGGGAGAACTGGGGGGTTCACCTGGAGAAGAGAAGGCTCCAGGGAGACATCACAGCACCTTCCAGTGCCTAAAGGGGCTCCAGGAGAGCTGCAGAGGGACTGAAAACAGGGGATGGAGGGACAGGCAAGGGGGAATGGCTTTAAGCTGGAAGAGAGGAGGTTTAGATGGGATAAATGGGAAGGAATTCTTGGCTGTGAGGGTGCTGGGTACAGGGTGCCCAGAGCAGCTGTGGCTGCCCCTGGATCCCTGGAAGTGCCCAGGGCCAGGTTGGACACTGGGGCTTTGAATCTCATCCCATCTCCTCCTCTGCAGCTTTTCCAGCCCTCTCCCACTGCTCAGCCCTCATGCTTCTGCCCTCTCTCCTCCTTTCCATTCTTTTACTGTGTTTCCTCCTTGGGTAGAGCCCAGATTTGGAGGTTTCAGCTTCCAATCACCAGAAAAGAGCTCCAGGGATGGTGCAGCCTGGCTTTTCCACGAGCTTTTGGCTGGGACTCAGTTTGGATGTATTTCCAAGAGGCCACCATTGACCTCAGCTGCCTTGTCAAACAGCCAAGGTTTCTCTTCTTTTTTTTTTTTTTTTTCCTGGGAGCACACAAATCCCTCAAAGTTCTAAAATTGCTTAAATGTGAGAGGAGAAGAGTTTGGGAAAAGAAGAGTTTGCTTCCTTCCCATTTTAAGGAAAGCTGAACCCTGTTAGACACCAGCCAAGGAAGTTTCAGCCTCAGGAATTAAAATCTAGAAAAGCAGGATTGTGTTTTGATTTAAGGAGATCCTGTCAGGAAACTGTAAATTAAAGCTGGCTTTGCTCTTTCTATTAGAGAACAGTAATAATTGTGTGCCCTATATGTGCTCTCACCTGCTTCTTCTCCCTCAGAAAAAGCATTTAAAATCATTTCTTATGAAGAAACATTCCAAAAGGAAGAATGCTTTATTATTACTATATATTATTCATATGATGACAACGCCCAGACTTTTCTCAGCACTGAGCAGAAAGAGAGAAGATAAAGCCTCTGGCCCAAAGAGACTTTGAAATAAATGGAAATAAGGTTTGGATCTGCCTCCGTGTGTGTGTGTGCATGGAAAGTTTTTAAGTATTACTGAAGAAAGTGTGGGGGAAAATTTGAATTATACATCAGCTTCTTCACTACCAGGAAAAAAAAAATGGGCAAGTCTCCACACTCTTGATAGCATTTTAATAATTTACAACCTCAAATTTCACCCTGGCAGTGACTTTCAGGAGGGGGAAGGAATCCTGTGACTGTAAACACAGCTGGAAGGGATGGAAAATCATGGGATCTTCTGTCCAGGGAAGAGGGACGGCAGGAGGAGAGGGGGAGAGGTTTGGGTTGGGTGGGGAGATGGGAGTTCTCTATGGGAACCCTCCCTGGGGACCTTGGGGGGGACTGTAGGTGTGGGCAGAGCTTTTACACCCCGGGCACTGCAACCCTTGGCAGTGCTTGGTGTAAATCCTCATTCCCATCCTCACCTTCTCCAAATGCACTTGGAGCAGCCTAGGCTGGCGGAAGGTGGGATGAGATGGCCTTAAGGTCCCTTCCAAGGCAAACCATCCTGGGATTCTGTGAAAACAGGCAAACTCTTCCCTGCTTTCCCTTGGGGAGTGTTTCCCTGTTCAATGCACCAGGATTTCACTTTCTCTGGTGAGTTCCACTGTCCCCAGCACAGCAGAAGCACCAACACCACGGGAATGCTGCCAGGGGTGTCCAAGCAGCATTTCAGACACCCACAGGGTCTGGATGTCCCAAAGCTGCTGGTGGAAGCCACAGCTGGAGGGGGTTGAGTGGCAGGAGTGTGTCTGTCCATCCCATGGCTGCTGCCTGATCTCCCAGCGGCTGCAGCAGGAGAAGGAGGCACAATCCAGGATTCCTGAGATGTCCAGGAGGGGTTATGGATGAACACCATGAGCACAGGGATGTTACAGTGCATGGGGAGGGCTCTGCTCCACCTCACCCCATCCCACACCTGCCTCACCCCCACCAGCTCCATGCTGGGTCACCTGGGATCTGGGAATTCCAGAGCAGCCCTCCCCAGCTGGAGGGATGGGATCAGTGCCAAACCCAGGGCTCCCAGGGCGGGCAGTGCTGAGGGACCAACAGCTGGAAAGGCCCAGAAACCCAATGGGGATCGTGGCTTTCCCACATTGCTGGGAAGTCTGGAGTCAGCAGGGAAGAACGGTGCCAAAATGTGCCTGGCACCCCTGAGCTCCCCCGGGGCCTGCCTGCAGTGCCAGCACCAGGGACAGGGACAGCAGCCCTCGGGAATCTCTCTGGGATGACTGTTCCCTGAGTCTTGCTGCTTCCCAAAAGCAAAGCTGCTTTTGTGGGAATTCCTTCACCCCATGGAGGATTTGCATTTCTGTTTGCCAGGGAGCGTTGCTGTGGTCACGGGAGTGGTGCAGTGAAACCTCTCCCTGTTTCACATCGCCTTCACTGCCTCTGCTCCTGGGTGCTTTCCTTAGAGAGGACTTCAGCTGCATCAGGGGACCCAGGCAGGGTCTGGGGGATGTGGCAGCAGGGTTTGGACATCCAGCTGGTGGCACAGCCAGGGGACAGGGACACCAAAAGCTGACTGAACCGAGACATTGTCTTGCCTGATCAGCTGCAAGAGGGCAGCAAGATCTCCCACATCTCCCAAAATCATTCCCTTGGAGAGCAGGCAGAGAGTGTTCCTGCTCAGAGAAGGCTTTGTTGTAAAATCCCTCCTCCAAAAGCCACCTTGGCACCAGGAGGGGGAAGTTGGGGCCTCTGCTCTCCATTAAAATGGAATTTTTAGCATTGATATGGGAAGAGGTCACACTGAAAACTCTCTGTCCTTGGCACCTCCTCCTGCCTGCTCCTGGAGCATCCCTGGGGTGTTTCCAGCACACAGGAGGCAGCACAGGTCTTTGTCTGGTGACACCCATTGTCCCACACTTTGTTTTCCCAAGGAGACCATGGAAAAGCTTCCCTTGGCCAAGGTTGCAAGGCCAAGCTCAGCTTTGGGGCTACCAAAACCCAACATCCTGGTTAAAAAAAAAACCTGAAAAACAACAAACCATGGTCCAAATAATTAATTAGCTACACATATTACTTTATTAACACCATCCCTCGGAGTGGTGCTGGTTGTCCACACCTTGTTCTGCCCTGTGGGAAGCTGTTGGCTGCATCCATGGGAAGGGGCTTTTGGACAGGCTCTGGGTGCCTCCTGCTTATCCCTGCTCCACCCATCTCGGGATGTCCAGGGCTCTGGAAGCCACTAGATGTCAGGGTTACTCCGTGCAGCTGTGACACCTGCCAGATGTGGCACAGCTGGCTTGACCTGGAGGCCCCCTGCATGTCCCCAGGGCAGGCCAGGGCCAAGCACAGCCTGTGCCATGCCAGGAGTCAGAGGAGAAGCCAGGAGAAAGTGGGATGAAGAGTTTGTCTGTGCAGACTGTCTCCCTGTGGAATGACAGCCACAGGTTGGTTTGTCCAGGGAATTTCTGACTTTGCAGGAAAAAACTGTCCCCAGAGTCAGAGGTGTCTTCAACCCTGAGTGCTGGCGGTCACCCAGGCAGAAATGTGCATGGACAGCCTGAGTGGGTTTGGAATTCCTGCTGGACACAGATCAAGAATGAATCCCCCACACCTGCACTGACCATGAGTGTGACCAACAGTGACCCCTGAGCCCCCCTGTCCCACCTGGAAACACATTTTAATCCAATATAATTTAGCCTTTACAATCACCCTCTTCTTTAAAACCCTTAGCACCCAGATTTTGGTTGGAAAAAAAAGTGGGATACAGTTCTGATTTTTACAGAAAGTGTGAAAAAGTTTTGATTTTACAGACCCCAAGGTTTTCTTTAGATTAAAAAACATTCAGCTGAAACTGCCCAATTTTCTGAAGCATGCCAGTTGTTTATTGCATTTATTCTAACATTGAACACTGAGTTCACATTATAGATAAGGATTGTTAACAACTCATTTTAATGTATAAGGAATTGAAGGAAGTTATTTCATTATAAACAGGGGAATGTGGCAGTGTAAATAAGAATTAAGAAGGGGAAATGGTTTCCTACTGCCAGAGGGCAGGGTTAGATGGGATATTGGGAAGAAATCCTTCCCTGTGAGGGTGCTGAGGCCCTGGCACAGTTGCCCAGAGCAGCTGTGGCTGCCCCTGGATCCCTGGAAGTGTCCAAGGCCAGGCTGGACAGGGCTCGGAGCAACCTGGGATAGTGGAAGGTGTCCCTGCCCATGGCAGGGGTGGGACTGGAGCTTTAAGGTCCCTTCCCTCCCAAACCCTCCTGGGACTCTGTGAAAGGCCAGAAATGGGGGGCTCTGAGCATTGGCAGGTTGATGCTCAGCAGGTTGGTGACCTCGTTTCTCCCCAGATACTTTAGAAAGTGGTCCAAGTCTTTCTGTCTTTCCTGCTCCACTTGAAGGCTCATTGTGATCTGTGAGAGAACGTAGCAAACCTGGGACGTGCAGCCCTGGATCCTCCCCAACCCTTTCCAGCCAGAGCTGTAACTGTGGCCTTCTGACTGTCCATTTAATCCCTGAGCTTTTTCCATCGCTCCCATTCTCGGGCTGAACAACTTTCTGTGGTGACAAGTCCCACTAACTAATTATGCCCTACATGAAAATGAATTTTCCTTTATCAGTATGAATTTTCTGCCTTTATGGGAAAGTGGGTTATTTATTAGGAGAAAAAAAAAACTCAATGGCTTTTTGTAGTTAGAGCTTCTCAAATCCCCTTCCCAGAGAAGGAATCAACAATTACAGCTGGCTCTGGGTTCCATCACCACTTAGGCATGATGGATCTGCAATTCCATAGTTTTCATTAGAGCAAATAGGCGCCCAAGTCCATCAATAAACCATATGATGTGCGAGGATACTGATAACAGCAGCCTATTAGATTCATTAGTGCTAATCAGGAGGAAGGCATCGATGGCAGCTCGTTGATAATGCTCACTTAAAGAAGTGCTTTTTAGGGTGAATGATTTCTGTGATGTGGAAGCACTGGAAAGGCTCTGGAAGCAAATGTCAAACCTGCCTCATTCCCTGGAAAAGAAGGGAAAAACCTGCAGATGAGATCATACAATGAGCACTGTAATCGATAATGAGGGCGCACAAGGGCAGCAGGTGAGGAGCAGAGAGGAGGGGAGGGTGGGGGGAGGATTTCCAGTGGGAATGTGTTGGACACTGGTTTGAACCACACAAGTTGGGAGTGTTGGGAATGCAGCCAGATGTGGAGGGCAGCCCAGGATCCCCTGGCACGCAAAGGGAAGGGGAGATCAGAAAAGCAATCACACTGTGGATGGGATGAGATTTCTTCAGATGGGATCCAATCCAACAAATTCATTGTCATCTTCAAATCCTAAAACTTGGTGAACTCTTTATAGCTGCTGAGGTGGTCACAGGAAATATCTGTGGTGACAAAGCATTAGAAAATAATTTGGAAGCAGAGGGGAAGAAAGTAAGCATGGATCTCTCTCAAATCACGTGGGCAAATCCAGGAAATTTGGTAGAAACTTGCTGGAAAATTTGGGGGCCTGAAGGTTAAGGAGGCAGTCTGGAAGTTGGCTGGTATGTAACAGGGGAAATATGCTGCAAAAAATTCCAGCTATGGCAGGGTGACTAAACATATTAGCAGCAAGATGGGAACCTTCCCAAAAGGAGAAAGGAGCAGAAAGGATGAAAAAAAGGCTGATCATCCAAAAAAGATGTGGCACAAAAGTTGGGAAATGTCAGGAGAGAATGAAAATTGAGAAATTCAAACTTCAGTGGAACTGGCAAAATATATTAAAACTTCTAACAGAAAGGCTGTCCCTGGAGCCTTTTCTCTTCCTTGTTCTTCCCTTGTGTAGCTAAAGACTGCAGCTAATCCAGGAAGGCCCAGACTGAAAATGATTTTGTTCCTAGGGATTGTGCTGGAGGCTGGGGTGGAGGCAGAGCAGAGCTGTGAGAACAGAACAGAGCTGGATGAAGAATGAAAATGATGGGGACTCAGGCTGGTGCTGGCTCTCAGGGCAGGAGAGGGGAGTCAGACACTGTGAATTGTCTTCATCTTGACTCCTTAGATCCTTCCCATGGTTTTGCAAGTCTCCTGGCAAGGGATGGTGGGAATATCATCCAATGGAAGAGCAAAGGCAGGGCCTGAGAGCATGGAAGAGAAAAGCAGGGACTGCAGCAGATGAGATACCCTGAGTCTGCTCCTGCAGAAACTGCAATGGGTCTGGAATGAAAAACTAAGGATTTTGGAGAAACTTGTGGAAAATGGGGAAAACCCCCAAGCTGGCATGGCTTCAAAGCAAGGTGGGCACTGGTGAAACCAGGTGGGAATTGCTGACAGGGAAGGAGACCCTTACAAGACAATGAGGAAAGGCTGGGAGAACTGGGATTGTTCAACATGGAGAAGAAAAGCTCCTGGTGATCTCATTGTGATCTTCCAGTACCTGAAGGAGCTGACAAGCAACAGCGAGAGAGAATATTTCCAAGGGATGGAGTGACTGGACAAGGGGAATGGCTTCCCACTGCCAGAAGGGATAGATGGGATATTGGGAAGGAATTCCTCCCTGTGAGGGTGGGGATGCCCTGGCACAGAGAAGCTGTGGCTGCCCTTGGATCCCTGGAAATGTTCCAGGTCAGGTTGGACATGGCTTGGAGCAACCTGGGACAGTGGAAGGTGTCCCTGCCCATGGCAGGGGTGGGACTGGATTCCCTTCCAACCCAAACCCTCCTGGGATTCTATGAAGATTTCCAAGGTCATTGATCACCCTCTGTGAATGATGATCCTCACAGGGCAGCCATGACCACCCCTGCTCCTGCTCAATGCTCCCAGCTCTCCATTTTTAGGGACAGCTGGATATATCCAGCAAAGAGTGGCCACCAGCCTGGGACTCTCAGCAGACACTGGCCTTTGGTTTCTCTACCTGATGCACAAAGAAGCCTTGGCTTCTCCTCTGGGGCATCACCTCTCCTGCCAGCACGGGGCTGAAAATCACACCAGGACTTCATTTGTAGCATCTCAGACAGACAAAAGGAGTCTTTTCCTTCAGCTTCAACACTGCCACAGACCCTGGAAGGAGCTCAGAGTTTGGCACAGCCTCATCCCTCCCTCTGGAAGTCTCTCTGTGGCTCTGTTTTGCCATCCTGCAGATCCCAGTCTGGCTTTGCCGTGCTCTGTGTGCTCCTGTGTCATCTGTACCCATGGTGGTTTGATCCTGCATCCATTGGTCTCATCCCAATGGGAAGAACAGATGTTGGCAGAGGGGAAGCATGGGATCCAAAAGCCCACAGAACTGCAGGACTTTGCCTGTGCTCTGGACAAATATTTACTGGGGCTGGCTTCAGCAGCCTCCTCCCCTCATGGATGCTCCAACACGGAACACAAGTGGTGAAACCAGAGCAATTACTCCCCATGTTCCAAATCATCCCATTTCCCTCCCCCTGCTATTGATTTTGGAAACACTGTTTGAAAAGAGAAAAGGCAAAAAAAACCCTTCATGGCCTGTAATACCTAAATGGAAATTTAATCCCTGCTCCATCCACCATCCCCTGGCTGCATTTGTTTTCCAGGCACATTTGGATTGTTTTGCTTACTGCTGACTGTGTTTATGATTATTTTAATAGAGAGTGTTGCACGATACATTTTGTATGAAGGTCACTGCTTCGATATTCTCGATTGGAGCCGCACGGATTCCTAATGAATTCACACCACCTCTTGCAGGGTTCTCTCCATTTCCAATGGGGCTCCTGCTGCAATCCCACATTAGCCATGTGCTGGACACATCCCATTCTCTGCTGCTGGATTTAGCAGAGTGGGAAGGGCACTGGGAAGTTGTTGATGCCGATCATTTCAGCCAGGGGTTAATGCACTGCCCATAAACACGACCAGCAGCCACCAGCCCAAAAGGGATAAATGGAACATTTCAGGAATCCTTATGCATGCCCCAGGCATTTCCCTCTTTTCGATGCCAAGCTCAGAATGAGCTCTGAGACAGCAGTTCTCACTCGCAGAGAATTTGCCTTTCCAAAGTGTCCATTTCTCCCCAAGTATCGCCCCCAGCCTGCTGGAATCATCGGTATTTGCAGTTCTGGTGTGCTCAGCCGTGAGCGCCGTTTGGAGCGCTCCATGAATCCCTGATGCTCCCCATGTTCCCTCCTTCCCTGGAGCAGTCTTTTCCCTGCTCCATATTCATGAGACAAGACTTTTTTGTCTTCCTGACCGGCTGGCATCGGGTCCCAGTGAGGAATTCTGGAAGGAATTCTGCTTGGCAGAAATATTCTGGCCGTGTACTGAAAGTAAGGGGCGACGTCCACTTGCATTCACTGGACAAGGTGTGATCTGTTGGACAGCAGGACTTTCCCAGCTGTGAGGATAAGGACTGGTAAACAAGGAATCCAACCTACCTCCACAGCAGTTTTAGTGGATTTGGGGAGGACGTGGACCAAGCAGGGAGAGGGAGAAAGGCTGTACCAGCATCATCACCACTCTAGGCCTTGGCAGATTAGAGATGTTTGGGTGAAGGATCTATTCCAGTGTGGATTGAGTTCAGAGCCAGGTAACATTCCCCACAAATTCCAACTCAAGGGTTTTGTTGTCTGTGTGCAGAATCATGGAATCATTAATGTTGGAAAAGCACTCCAAGATCAAGTCCAACCATTCCTGCAGCATTTCCAAGGCCATACCACTGTCCCCAAGCGCCGCATCCACATCTTTTAAATCCCTCCATGGACATGACTCCCCCAGAGCCTTGGGCAGCTGTTCCAGTGTCTGACCACCCTTTTAGTGAAGAAATTTTCCCTAATATCTGACCTAAACCAGAGGAGGAACAACTGGAGGCCCTGGCTTCTCTGTATTCATGGATTTTTCCTCCCTGATCCAAGTGGACTCTCAGCAGTCACCACATCCTTTGGCACGAACAGCATCCAGGGAATGGATGAAACCCATCTCTTCCTGTTTGCCTGAAGCACTTTCTGCTCATGTCCTTTCTGATACTCTTGTTCTTGTACAGGAAGAAAGGATTATCCAGGGATACCGATGGATTTGTAGCCCAGGTTGCTGTGGAATGCTCTGCTCCAGTTTTCCTGCTCCTTGCTCCAGGTACGGGATGGGAAGGGCCCCAATGGTCTCACTGGTGTGTTCAGGTGTGCTCACCTCTGAGCCCTGTTTGAAACAGCTGGATCTAAGCTGCCTTTGGACACTTTGGAACGCTTTCAAATCCTTCTTTCTCTGTGGGAAGTGGCCATTGAAGAGCTCTGGGCTTGGTTCCCATCTCCTGGTTGTGATTAAATGCTCAGCAGCTCAGCCTTGGCAGAGGGAGGGATCCCTCCAGCTCTCCCCCGGCTAGGTTTGGGCTGGGATGGTCTGGGATTCATTAGCACGAAGCAAAAAAAATCACAGATAATAAAAACAACACAGCCCCTAATGATCTTTTTTATGCAGTCTGGCTTCTATTCCAACAAAACACAGGCAGAACCCTCTTTCCAAGAGTTCCTGGAGAACAGACAGACACAAATGCCTGACTCCAGTGTGCTTTCATCTCCCACCGTCAGGAGACACCACATTTATCTCTGCCTTCATCATCTTTTATTCCCACCACCTGCTGAGAGCTGGAGCCGTACCTGGATGGAATTTTTGCCTGTTTAGTAATCTTTGCCTCTTCTGCTGTTGTGTCCCAGAGCTCTGGGAGTGTTCCATGGGTCATTTTCTCCAGGAAGTGCTTTCTCATTTAAACTCTCAGCCATGCAGCCTCTGGAATCTCCGTGGGCATTACAAACAAAGGGAAAAGGATCTGGAAAAACAAACCCCCCGTCTACCTTGACCATCCAAGAGTTTGTTTTTCTTTGCAAGGCAATTTTGAAGATTGGCAGGAATCAGTGGTCCTTCCCTGTCCCGAGGAGATGGACATAGCTCCAACCTGGAAGGAGAAGCCATTCCAAGGACTATCCAGAAACTCTGGCTGCCTAAGCTGGTACTTCCTAATTTCCTTAGTGAATAGTTCAGCACTTAGACTGAAAATATATCTGGTGTATGGCCCTACTCCATCACATCTGGGCAGGGTGGGGAGAAGTGGAGCCCAGCACTCATGGCCAGAGAGGTCCCTCCTGCTTTTGGAATCCCATCTGGGAGGCAGAAGAGGCCTCACTGGTCAGCCTTGCCAGCCTCAGCATCTCACCCTCCTCTGGAATGAAATCATAAATTGTCCATGCTTCTTCAGCTTTCATGAGCTCCCTGGAGCAGGAGCTGTCACCATCTGGAATTTAACCCTTCACACCCTGACTGGAAGGTGAAGCCTGGTGGTGAGGACAGACATATTCCAGCTCTGAGTCATTCCCAGTAAGACTCAGGGGACAAAGGGACCCAACTCCAGCAGCACAGGCTGTAAATCAAAGCAGACTTTGCCATGGAGCTCCTGGGTAAGCAGCAAACAGGGCTGTGGACAATCCTGAAAGTGAACCAGGCCATTGCCCACCCCCTTTCCACAGGCAGAGCTGGGATCTGTAGCCTGAGAGCTGGAAGTCACAGAGTGGAGACATCAAGGTTGACCCTTGGTGTGCTCCAGCTCCTTCTCACATCTCCTCACCTCCCAAAATCCTGTGCAGTCCTTGGTGTGCTTGGGTAGGGCTGGGGAGCATCTCCTGGGTGTTGTGTCAGATTTGGATCATCGCTGCTTCAAGGCCAACAAGAAGCAGGGAACAGGTGCAACAAATCTGCTCCCAAAGCATCCAGGTCTGGAAAATCCCTCCATGACCTGAAGCTTAAGGAACCCAACTCAGCTCCAGGTGAAAAGTGGCATTCATTAAATTGGGCAGGCACAGGGTACTTGTTCAGGGCTTTTCTCTTCCATGCCATTAATTAAAATATATGTTGATAACACCCTTCTCTCTTCTGTCCTTGGCTGTAACAGATATATTCTGTGTTTAGGGTGGAAATATTTGCCATCATTCACATTTTGGCTTGATGTAGATATCTGAGCGACCTTTAGCAGCCTGTGATATATAGAAAAGCTGATTACATGTTCCTTGATTTCATAGGAGGGATCAATATAAACAAGATTAGGAAAAAAGTAGAGTTTCATTAGTTTAAAACAAATCCTGACAATGGTTTCTTTGAGAAACTCAGACCTCCAGCGCTCAGAACAAGGATTTGAAAGCTGGCAGGGAGTCACAAACGTGTCTTCTGACACTACTGGTCAGAATTTATGGATTGGACAAGTCTTCTGCCCAGACCTGTCCAATCCATAAATTCTGAGGATCTTCCTGCACATGGGCTCCATGCTCAGATGGACAGAAGGAGCTGAAGCCCCTGAAAGCCCCAGAGAGGCAGGAGCTGCTCTTGCAGCCCTTGTGGAGGTTGTTTTAAACCTCTCCATGGCATTGCATTCCTTGCAGCGTTCTTCCTGTGCTGGAACAGCTCTGCCTGGTTTCCACCAGCAGCACTTCCCATGGTAACTCAGGTCTGGGGGCAGAAGGCTTCTTGCCAAGCTCTGGAGGAAATCTGACCCCAGCTGAAGGGCTGGGGAGCAAAGGAGGAAAGGCTCTGAGAGAGTGTGTTTGTCCTCTACCTCCAGATCCCACGGGCCTGCTTGGACTGGGGATTCCAAGCCTGGGACAGGAATGGACAGGGATTTGCATCTGAGTTTCTGTCACACAATTGTCTGAAAGTCCTTGTCCTCATCTGAGCCAGTCCAATGTTGTGTCTGTGCACACAGGTCAAGCTCAGCCTTCCTGCTGCAGGTAGGATTAGGAGAGAGACTGCTTTCCCTCTGGGAATGCTCTGCCAGCTGGCAGTGGAATTGTTTGCTGTCTTCTGCAGGCTGACGCAGTCTGAGGGATCACACGCTGCATTATGAACACATCCCAGTTCATCTCCTGCAGGAAATCCACTCTCCCAGGTCCCCTCCTGAGGCAGATTTAAATGTGACTTCCTTCCCAGACTGTGGAGACTGAGCCAAAGCAGCTCCAGGTCACTGGAGCTTCAGGAGAAAGAGCAAACCAGGCTCTGATGCTGCAAGGGCCGCATGACGCCGCTGGAATCGTCAGCTGCAGTCCCCTCTGCGAGGATAAAAATGCTGCTCCAGTCCCTTCTCGTGTGCCTACAGCCACAGAGGAGCGTGGCAGAGCTGGAATCAGAGTAGGGATGATTATCCCTCTGCTGGGGAGAGCAGCTGTGCTCCCACCACCAGCTACACTTGTTCCTGTTTCCACAGAAAAAGATTTTCCCATTTGTTTGGTTTCCCTGGAATATAAATGTATTTGTTCCATGTCCCCAAGACTCCACAGTTAGTGGATGCACCTGCAAACACCTGAGAAGCTGCTCTGACTTGTCAGTGGTTTATGGATGACTGCAGGACTGAGCTCAGTCTTCCTCCATCCCCAACAGTGCCAGAGGAGGTAAATCCATGGAGCAGGAGCCTCTCCCTGCTCCTGCTTCTTCCTACCAGTTGCTGTGAGGAGTTGAGAGCAGAAAACTGGTCAGTGAAAGTGTATTTTACAGCCAGAAGTTAATCCTCAAGGAACACTTTTCTTAGGAGTCAGGGAACATCAGCACCACAGATCTGGTCCTTTCCTTATCCCCCCTATCCAGGTGTCCTGGGCTGGGAGCAGCACACAGAGCTTTCATAGCTGATTTGAATAGATTTTTTCCCTGATTTGGACACATCTGATATGCCTCAGAAGAGCATTTCCAAGCAGGTATTCACAAATCAAATCTCTGTTCCTGATGCACAAACCTCTCATGCTTATTAAAAAAAGTGCTTTTATTCCTAACAGGTAGAAAACAAAAGCAGAGAAATGAGGCATTTGGAGATGTTTTCCCTAAAAGAGCTTTTAATCCAGAAGGGAGAGAAATGCATCCTGCTTTGAAAATAAGGGGAAACACATTAAAGACTTGAACAAACTGTTTTGATTTAATGCTAATTAGTAAAAGGCATGAAGGAAAACATTAACTTGGAGTCAGAACTAACTGATTTCTAAGTCTGGAATCACTCTGAGCTTCTGTTTATCTCATACTGGTTATTATAGCAGGAAAAAGACCCACTCAGATATAGAATAGTTATATTTTCAGGCTGTCCTAGGTAATGGAGAGGAGATTTATTATCCCTGACATATCCCTGGTAGGAGCCTTTGCCAGGTGGAGCAGCCTCTCTCAGCTGGGATTGACAATTTTCCTCATTAGTTCCCCCGTTTCTCCGAGGTCTCCATGCCACTGCATACCTCTCTCTGTCCACTGCATTTTCCCCCCAGAACTGTAAGGAAAGCCCCAGCCTGGTTCCAGGCTGCAGGAGCCACCTGCTCCTCCTGCATCACCCCCCTGAACGAGTGCAGGATGGGAGCTGGGAGTGACAACGTGCAAAGGAATTTCTGGTGAGAGTAAGAGGATCATCCTTCTTCTAATACAGATTAAAAGGTGCTGATCTGGCCCCAGAACAGCAGAGTGTTCTTCCTGGAGCAGCTCCTCCTTCATTTTTAATTGTCAAACACACTGGAGGAGGCAGCAGGTCAGGGCACTGTGACCTGAGGGGACTCAGAGGAGCATTGCAGAGGGCAGGGAAGGGGTAGCACTCCCAAATCCACAGGGAATGCCCAACTTCTGCAGTTATTTCTGGAAAAAGAGATACCACAAACCCTGGCAGCACCATATAGCTCCTGCTATCCCATCATATCCCAGAAAATCTCCAGAGTTTCAGAGAATCATGGAATCACAGAATGCAAGGGGCCTTAAAGATTATTCAGTTCCACCCCCTGCCATGGGCAGGGACACCTTCCACTATCCCAGGTTGCTCCAAGCCCTGTCCAACCTGGCCTTGGACACTTCCAGGGATCCAGGGGCAGCCACAGCTTCTCTGGGCAACTGTGCCAGGGCCTTATCACCCTCACAAGAAGGATTTTTTCCCAATGTCCTTCCTTACCCTTCTCTCTTTAAGTTTGAAGCCATTCCCTCTTATCCTATCACTACAATTCCTGATGGAAATTTTTAAATCCTGCAATTCGGACCCAAGCCTGGTCCCTGGGATTGATGGAGCAGCTCCAGCTCTGCCTGCTCAGCACGGGGAGCTTTACCTTGACTTATTCCCCCCAGGGAAACACCGTTCAGTTCTCCCCGTGGATCCTTCCCCATCATTCAGCTGGAAATCCTGGCATTATCCTCATGGCATCCCTGGCTGGTTGCATCCTCTGTGGATGTAACTAAACTTCCCAAGTCCCTGCTGCTCCTGCTTTAGGGCCTGCATGTGCTGTTTTGCCTGAAGGTACAGAGCACATAATCAACTGAAATCAGTGTTTGGAGGCAGTGCTGGGCTGTTTCCATGAAAGCTCCTTGTTGTCATGAAACCCCACATTTTGGGTTGTTAGGAGTGTAAATATGGGAGTAGACTCCTATTTCATATCCCACACTTCAGCTGGAATGACTTGCCATCATTTCAATTTAATCCATTAAAAGAAAATCCATGCCAGTCGTATTTCATTACAAAACATCACCAATGAGAAGAGAAGGATACAGGAAATCAAAATTTATCATTCTTTCCTCAGGAATGACAAATCCAACAAGTGGGAGGAGCAGACTGGATGATCCTTAAGGTCCCTTCCAAGGATTTAATGAAGTTTATCAATAACTTCTGTCACGTGGCTTTAGGGGAGATTGTGCAGACTCCTGGAAATGCCAGGGTTTTTTTGGGAATACTCATGCCAAGCGCCTCAAAAGTTATTTGTATAATTTTTTTTTCTACAAATAAGTTTTGAAAGTTATTAGTAGAATTTTTAAAGTGCATAAAATATCAGGATTGTCCACTGAGGATGGCAGAGTGTTCAGTGAAGCAGTTCATAATCTCCTTGCACCCCCATTTTGGTCTCTCACCTGGGTTCCCTGGACAGCCACCTCCTTTACCCCCCTGCCAACACCATCCTCCTCTCCCCTGAAGGACCCTTAAGGTCCCACCTCTCCCCAGTTTCAAGGAGGCCTGCTCAGGTTTTTGCTAAATCTGGACATTCACAAGCCTTGTTCACATTATTTGCTGCAGATTCTGGCCCAGATCCCAGAACTGATAATTTTTTTTCTGCAGTGCTCTGTGGACAACGGTTGGTGGAGTTATCCCTTCAATCCCAACTCAGTTTTGAGGGATCAGAGGTTGGGAGTGAGGCAGAGCTGGAACTTGGCCCAGCTTTGAGCTGGCCTGGAGTATTCTGCAGGCAGAAAAGGACCTTGGGTGGGTGGTTCCAGCTGGGCACGGAGATGGCCAGGGTCATTTGAAGGAGCATTCACCTCAGGGCTGCTGAAGGGCACTCGATGGAACCTTGTAATTCCTCTGTGTTATTTTCCAATCCTGTGTGGACATCCCAGATAGATTCAGATACCTCCAACAGTACTGGGACACAGGGTTTAGGGTGGAATATCATGGAATGGT
This sequence comes from Peucedramus taeniatus, assembly GCA_013400575.1. NCBI lineage: Eukaryota > Metazoa > Chordata > Aves > Passeriformes > Fringillidae > Peucedramus > Peucedramus taeniatus. Next base: position 23,583 of record WBNO01003040.1, on the reverse strand, counting down.
TTGGGTTGGAAGGGACCTTAAAGCCCAACTCACTCCAATCCCCTACCATAGGTAAGGACACCTTCCACTAGAGGATTTGGAAGGCCAGAGGAGTTCTTCCCTGTGCTCTTCCTACACATGGAAAGACATGGAAAGCTGAATATCCAGAGATATTCACAGCAGGCTTTAACTGGAGCCTTGTGCCCAGGAGCTCCGGTCTCACCTTCTGAGGCATTGTTGGAGAAGTTTTTCTCCTGGGCTGTCCTTTCCTTGCCCACCTTCCTGAAAGAATTCTGGCTTCACACACTCCTGAGTCATTGAAATCCAGGCAAGGCCATTTTCCAAGATGGGATGGGGAGGAGGAATGTGCTGGGTGCTGGAGCTTTGTGCCTTGGCTCGGAGCCAAAGGCAATTAGCAGCCGACATGAATCTCTGCTGCTCGCCACTCAGCCATGTGCAAATGGCACTTCTTGTCCTGTGGGTTAAGGAATGGCAGTTTAGGCTGTCAAGCCGTGCTCAAGTTTGCTGATTGAAGGGGTTTGGGGCTGCACTATTACAAAAACGATGTTTGAAAAAAATGCTCTTAATCCCTGTTTTATGAGGCACGCGCCGGAGAAAGGCGAAGCCATTTCTTCCTGGAGAAGTAGCAGAATCAGCAGCCAGCGACAGGAACACATTTGTCCCTTCCAGTCTGAACAAAGTCAAAGTGGAAACTACAAACAAAGGTGTTTATGAACTTCTGAGGGCTCCTGTGAATGATCTTGGGCTTCCATCAGGGATGGAATAACAGCTCAATGGGGGTTTGTTTTCCCTCCTGCTGCAGCCCCATTTCGTTCCCTCTCAGTCTTCCTTTCTCCCCCTTTTTAACCCAGGGATGTGGTTTTATGCTGTCATTTGTCCAAGGCTGTTGGCTGTTGGAGACGCCGTGTCCTGTGGTGAGGGGGCAGAGGAGGGGCCAGGGATCAGATGCATCTGCACCCCCAAAACCCTGCTCGAGCTTGCCTTTAATTGTGGTGAGGAGAAGTTTTCTGCTGGGGCTTTTGCTTGTTTAAGGAGCTCCGGCCCATATCCCACTCCTAATGTGTTCCTAAAACACTCACACTCCACGTGACCCCTTGAAATAGAGATTTTGGAGTTCACTTGAATTAGCAATATGAATTAAGCATTTAAAGTTTAGCCTGTAGAACTATGTGTTGAATTTTAACCTTTTTACTTAAGAAACCTCTGCCATGGTACAAAGGGCATAGGAAAATGCAAATTTCTGAAGTTTCTTGCGTAAAGAACAATACTAAGAGAAGACCAAGAGATACAAAAGGCCCAGATAAAGACAGATCCTCTGTCTCCAAGCTAATTAAGGCCACAGACTACCCAGATAAGGACCGAGGGACCAAAAGCACATGCGCAAAGGAAAAAAGTTCAAAAGTTCAGTCATGAGGAAGACTACAATCTTCAGCCTCAGAGACCACCAGAGAGCCCCGTGGGACCACCACAGCCAACAAGGCGTGCCCAGAAGGGATCTGATCACCAAACGAGGCGAGGACAGGTGGGGCCAGGGGTTGAATATGCATGGGAAAGTTGTGCAAGGTATTGCATATGGAACACCTTTGTGAATAAAGCTGTGGGACAGCCCGAGGCTCAGGGCACAAGTTTTCAGGAGAGCTATCTGCTTGTGCTGGGCGCTGACACACACACCCACTGCATCACTAAACCTGGCCCTGGAATCTCTTTATTCCGCGAATCGCTTCACCCTTGGCCTCTGTGTTGTGGGATGAGGGATTGGACTGGACCCATTAAATTAACCCTGGGCAGGGCTCCAGGTACAGGGGATTTGCTTTGGCTCTCAGAAGAAGCTGCACTTGAGCTCTTTGTGCTTAGACAAAGGACTCTGTGCATTATTTTGAGGTCCCCATCCCCTCCTTCTGCTCTCTGCATGCCTTGGACCTGTTGCTTTTTGCTTTTGGGTCTTTTGCTCTCCAGGTTCAGCACCCATCCACTCAAACTCCTGTAACTCCTCAGATTTTTCAGAAATAGAGCTTATGGGATGTGCTTTTCTCATCTCTGCCAGCTTTAACCTCAGCTGCTGGAAGAAAAGAGTTTCCAAAATACCAAACCTCCTAAAATATTTAGAGAGAGAAAGAGACACTTAAGTAATATCCCCACGGAGAGGGGGAAGTCAAGCTGGAAGGTCATTCACCCCTCATCTCCTCCACCTAAAGGAATGCACATCATTCAGACATGGCTGAGAGGCACAAACAAAGTCACTTTGGAAAGAAACCCATTTTTTTTCCCTAGCCATGATGATGCACAAGAGGCAAATACATCCCCAAATGCCCGGGAAAAGCAGCGTGGGAAATCAGCCAGTGGGAAAGAAGAAAAAAAAATGGGCCCAGGAAATCAAACCTTTTGAAGCTCAGGGATTTTCAAGCTCCCTCCTAATTTTCTCCAGTCTTTAGAGCATGGTAATGAGCAGCAGGGAGAAATTAATCACCACCTTGGGATGCAGATAGGGCGAGGAAGAGGAGTCATTTGAGCTGGGTCTACCCCCTAAAGGTTAATTCCTATGTGTTACCTGGATTTAATTGTTTTCCTTAGTCTGCTGATGGATCTGCCTCACTGAAGGACATAAAACACTTCCTTCCTTCCAGGAACAAAAGCTGTTAAGAGCGGAGGTGAGAAATGAAGATGTGGCTTGGCTTTCATGGCTTCCATAAAGCTTTTTTAGCACAGGGTGGGGAATTCCGGCAGCACCCCAAAGGGTTGGCAGCAAACATCAGGATGTGAGGAAATAAAGTGAGGAAAGGCACCTGGCTGTGGTTCCTTCTCCCCAGCCCTGGCTCCAGAGGTGGGTTTGGGTTTATTTCTGCCCTGTTTGGGTGGCTGTGATGGGCTGGGGGTGCCCAGGAGAAAGGAGAGCTCCCACTCTGACCCAGGAACACTGAAGGGTTTCAATTTGGGGATTTTGATACTTCCACAAGCTTCTATTCAAGCTTTTCATGACAAAAATACAATGATTTCAGGGAAAGGGAAACTCAAAACTAAACTGAGAGCAAAATCAACCCCAAGTGTTTTTACCTTATGGAAATGAAACATTTTGATACTGTCAAAACAAACCGAGAAAGTTGAAACAATCTGTTTTGATACTTCCCAGTCAAAATCAACACGTTTCCTTCAAAATGTTTTGATTTCAGTCCGACTACATTTTCCTACTGGGGAAGAAACTCCACAATATTCGCCTGAGACGCTTCCGCCTGGATCTGGTGCTGGATTTACCACAAGAAGCTCGGAGCAGGTCTGGAGGGATGATTAGGGAAGAAGGTATTGTCAGACTGGATATTGAAAATGCATCTGTTACGTCTGTATCATGATGGAAAAGGAGGAGGAGGCATCCAGTGTGTTCCAAAAGGCTAGGAGAGTGACCCCTGGGAAAACAGGATGATGGTGGTGGCATCTCAGCCTCTTTGACCTTCCCATGGAAAGTGTCCTGCAGAAGCCAGAGCCACTGAACTCTGTGCAGGGATAACAGGATGAGGGGAAGGATGGTTAACGGGCACCAGAGCAGGAATTTGCAGAGGTAAATGACTTCAAATGTAGAAAAAAGAGAAGAAGGAATCAGAGGAATTTGTCACCAAACTGCTTTTGATCTTATGGAAAGACAAGGAAGGACTGAAGAAGGAAATGGAATTGTGATTACATTAACTGAATTAATTTCCTGAGGTTGAAAACGCAGCCCATGTGTGCCCGGGTTTTTAACCTCATCCCTCCTTTATAACCAGACCACTCCTTGAGGGAGGGAAAAGCTGCCTGGGATTGGTATCTGAAGGACTGGCCTGGGTGCTGAGCCACAGCCACCACCAGCCCTGTCACCAGCACCAAACCCAAACTGCCACCACCAAATGCCGCAGGGGAAGGTCCCCAGGCCCTGGTCACACCTAAAACCCAGCCAAAGGCTGAGGAACAGTTCCTGCTCCCCTGTCTGTCTGCAGGCCTGCTGGGTCCGCAAAACCCCCAGGAGAGCTCAGTGGGCTGTAGATCCATCCCAACACTCCGGATGTGCTCCCAAACCCCAGGAGCGTGAATTCCATGCCCTGCTGCTGCCTCAGGCTCAGAACCATCTCCCCCCTCCCTCCCTCCCCGGCTGCTTCACTCTGATCACCCGAGAACAAAAGGCAAAGTTTCCTCTGCTTTCCTTTCAACTCCCCATTTTGACAGAGCAGAGGCCTCTTCCCCAAAACTCCGGGCACCTGGCTGGCTGATGTTCCTGGAGACAGGCATGCACTTCATGCCCTTCCTGCTCAGTCGTTATCTCCTGATCTCCTGATGGCATAAAGCAGAGAATTCCTTTTCTGAGTGCTTGGCTCACCCACGTTCCCGCAGGAAGGAGGATTCTAGTGTCTATTCAACAGGCAGTAATGATCCAGCTGCTCTGGGGTCAAAGATTGAAACCATCCCCTCCTGGTGCAGAGAGGAACATTACTGCCTCCACTTCAAGGTCAGGCCTCTTCCCTGTGTTAATTAATCAGTGAAATTAAGCAGTTTGTTTGCTAATGTCAGTCCCTGGAAAAGCAGGTCACTTATTAAATGAGGCAGGGAGCCAAGTGGAGTCTGACATGTGCCATGGAGATCTGTCAGGACCTCTCAGGCTCAGCCTGGGCACTGTCCTGACTCTTTCAACCTGGTATTTCCCTTCAGGGGTGGGATGCAATGCTGGGAAGGAGGAATTAGCCAGAGCCTTGAAGGTCTCATCTACACACGAGCCAAGTCTGTAGAAGGACCCCTATGGACAGACTTTGAATCAGAGTGCAGGAGTTGCTTGAAATCATGGAACGGTTTGGGTTGGAAGGGACCTTAAAACCACCCAGTCCCATGCCCTGCCGTGGGCAGGGACACCTTCCACTAGCCCAGGTTGCTCCAACCTGGCCTTGGACACTTCCAGGGATCCAGGGGCAGCCACAGCTTCTCTGGGCAACTGTGCCAGGGCCTCAGCACCCTGACAGGGAGGAATTCCTTCCCAATATCCCATCTAAACCAAAATGGTGGAATTAGCTTTGGCAAGACAGGTCAGGGACCAGGTTTAGGAGGGAGAAACAACTTTCTTGTAGGGGCTGGGACTCCCATGGGGCTGGGATTCCTTGGGCTGGAAGTGGGCTCTCTAGGGAAATCTTCCACCAGGACTCAGACAGCCCTTGCTGAGAGCAGAGTCTATGACAGTTTTCATCATTTCCTAAAATGGGAAAAAAAAATAAAACTCTCCTTTGGTTGGATGACTCTCTCTCTGAGCTCCATTAACTTTACTGACTCGACTCCAGGGAGTACCAAGGGAGAGAAGCTCTCCTGGAAGCACCTAAAACACCATCCAGGGCCATGGGCAGGGACACCTTCCACTGTCCCAGGGGGCTCCAAGCTCTGTCCCACCTGGTCTTGGACACTTCCAGGGATCCAGGGGCACCCACAGCTTCTCTGGGCAATCTATGCCAGGGCCTCACCTCCCTCACAGGGAAGAATTTCTTTCTAATATTTAATCTAAACCTACTCTCTGTCAGTTTGAAGCCATTCCCCCTTGTCCTGGCACTACAAGTCTTGGTAAAAAGTCTCCATCTTTCTTGCACCTTCAGGCCCTGCAAGGCCACCATCAGGTCACCCCAAAGCTTCTTTCCTCCAGGCTGAACAATCCCAGTTCTCCCAGTCTTTCCTCCCAGCAGAGCTGCTCCATCCCTTTGCTCATCCTGGTGCCTCCTCTGGACTCTCTCCAGCAGCTCCACACCCAAGGATGTCAATGACATGTCCCCCTGAATTCCACCTGGAGACTCCAAGCGCAGCAGGATCCAGCTCCTGTCCCCACCCAGGCTGTGTGTGACCACCTGGGCTGCAGAGCAGCTCCTTTCCCCTGGAGCACTTTGCCTTCCTCCACAACACACCTGCCAACTTTCCAGGAATCCCTGGGGTAGGAATGAGACATTTGTCCTCCTGGAAATATCTCCTTTTGAGAGGAGCTGCCCTTGGTGAACACTGAGCAGGATGGTGCATTTTCCTGGTCAGATACTTGAAAAAAAAAGATTAAAAGATCCAACCTGTTCCTACTTCACCAAGGACCCCTCAGACAGAGTTTGTCTGTGCTGTAGGCCTTGACCTCCTGCCAAGGGGAGGCAAAGCCAAGGGAGGGAGTGGGGAGGGACAAAACTGCCAAGTGCTGTTGAGGGGTTGATTCACAACATAAAATTAGTATTGAGACAATTAATGACCCAGTTTGTGAAGGGTCACCAAGGGATCAGCAGGGCCCTGTGGGCAACATCTCCTCAGGACACTGTGGCTGAAAGCTCAGATTTGCTCCAGCTGGACACACTGACCTCCAGCCATGGGGGATAATGGAATCTCTTCAAACCCTCTTCTTCAGGCAGGGAGGAGGGAAAGGCTCTGTCTTCTCCAAACCAGAGGGCACGGCATGGCCTTGGCACAGCTGGCACAGCCCACGTGCCAACCTCCTGCACCTGCCCACTGGAGCAGCTTCCAGAGGCTGGGAGAGTCAGGGACTGGGCAGCAAACTGAAGATTGGGGTGGCAGGGCTCTCATGGGATGGCACAAGCCTGGCCTTGGGCAAGGCTTTGCTGAGCTTTCCATTGAGCTTTGTCTATTCTGGCTTGGAACTGACAATGTCCAAAAACCATATTTGATTTCTCTGGGGTTTGTAACCCTGCTCTGAATGACAGCAAAGGCAGATACATCCTCATACAGCCAGATGGAAAAACCTCCTGATTCCACCCAAAAACCTCCAGAAGGAATAAAAAAGGATTTGCCCCTTTTGTTTTCCCAGGATCATGCTGCAACATCCACTGTTTCCATTTCCAAAGGCTGTTTTTCCCCCAGAGTGACTGTTGTGGTGTTTTCTTCCTGTCCATTCTCTCCTCACACTTGCAGGTTTAATTTATTTGGTTCCAAACCAGAATATATCCATCTGGACATGAAACTGAATTCCACTGAATCTCCTGGACACCAGTTTGTTGCTGGCATGAGGGGCACCACAGACTGAGTGTTGTGGTGGGTTTTTCAATCCATCCTCTCCCCACACTTGCAGATTTAATGTATTTGATTTCAAACCAGAAGATACCCATGAGAACACAGGCTGGGCCACCAAACTGAATTTTATTTAACCTCCTAACACAAAAAACCAGCTCACTGATAGCACAAGGAGCAGTGGATTATTGCCCTGTCTTGATGCTCCAGATATGGTCCCTTTTATTGGAAAATTCCAGCAGTTCTCCAGCGATTCCCATGTCTGCTGCACCACAAGGTGACTGCGGAGCGGCTGCATCCCTCCGAGTTAGATAACAATTATTGGCAGATATAAATAGAGGTTTTCTGCAGCAATATTGTTTAGTATGCTAAATGTTGCTTTAATTTGCTGGTTCAATTGGAAGTGAATTCCTGTCATGCACAGAGCAAAATAGATCAATTATATTACTGCTAATTATTGTTATTATTTTAAACTGTGCTTCTCCAGCAGATTTAACAAATTTGTCAATCCAGCTCGTTCACCTTCTCGAAACACAACCTGGCAGCCTTGCATGCAAATTAGCCCGGATTTTCAACAATAATTGCAACTCTTTTGTAATTATCTCACCCTAGACACTCTCCATTTATCACTTCTAGGCCTAAAGGCTCCAACATCTTCATTTTCCCAAAGTATCGATACGTCGTCCTGTACGCTCAGAGCAAAAAAATTGCATTTTGCAGTAATCCTTGTTGTCAGAGGCAAAATAAATGGGAACAAATATCAGTATTTGGGGAGAAAACATATTTACAACCTGGTCAGAAATTTCTTGCTGGAAAACCCAACTTTTCCAGCAATATTTGAAAGTAGTATGTTAAAAATATCAGCAAATATCCTCATGCTCCCCTGGCTCTGATAAATAGCCTTTTAGATCTGTGTTTCTAGCCCCAGAATAAAAGTTCAAAGCCCATAAACTACGTGACACCTTTTCCTGCCTGCCTCTAACTGCATCTTTTCTCCATCAGGATGCCTTTATCAGAAGGTCATAAATCACAGGCATTCCCATTAGGAAGCAGTGAGTGGGATAGGGCAGGTTTCATCTTCAGGTATTCACTTTTATAATTCACCGCTGCATTATTTACTCTTGTGGCTGCAATAATCCCTCTGAGGTCAAATATATGCACATATAAACCAGCCTCAGAGCTGGAGAAAAATATAGAATAAAAAAACCTGTGGGTAATGGTGATGGGTGGGCAGAAAATCTGTGTTTGTGAGGGTTTTTGAAGGCTCTGGGTGGTTGGATTTCCTCATAAGCTGGATGCTGGGAAGAACAAGGGAGTAAAAATTGAAGAAGTGAAAGGCAGAGGCTGTTCTGCACCAGGGAAGATGAAGAGGAGCACAAACCCTGCCCAGGACAGAGGGGACAGGCAGGAAAACTGAAATCACAGTCCTTTCCAAGCACAGCAGAAGCAGGAAACCTGCAGAGATGAGCAGGGAATCAATCAAGGAAAAGAGAGAAGAGGAACAGATTATTCCATTTTTTTGTGCACAAGCAATGGGTCTGCAGAAGCCCCAGTCCCGAGTTCCTGCAAATGCTGCATTCAGCCTGGGCACCAGGGAGATGGGCAAAGAAAAGCTTCCAAACAAGGTCAGGGAAACCCAGGGAGATACAGAGCACCTCTGGGTTCATGGGTGGAAAGTGGGATTAAGGAAAGGTCAACACACCTGGATAAATGGGATATTCCAGGGAAAGGTCCCCACCCTTCATAAACAGCATTCACATTTCACAAATCTGAGACACGAGGAGAAGGACAGTCTGCTCATGTGCTCCCAAGGCTTTTGGCTGGATCCTGCACCAAAAACCTGGAGTCTCCCAGTGAGAGGCCAGGCTGATGGGAAGGAATGGTAGGAACAAAGCCACAGCTTTCACAGCAGGGCAGAAAGGCCATTTCTGACCCCCAAGCATCTCTGCTGAGACCAGAGGGGCTCTGAAGGAATGATGGGGCACCAGTATTTGCTGGGCATCACCATGGAATGGTTTAGGTTAGAAGAGACCTGAAACACCCTCACCTTCCACCTCCTGCCATGGACAGAGATGCTTTCCACCACCCCGGGTTGCTCCAAGCCCCATCCAACCTGGCCTTGGACACTTCCAGGGATCTAAGGGCAGCCACAGCTTCTCTGGGCAACCTGTGCCAGGGCCTCACCGTTTTCATTGTAAATAATTTCTTTGTTATGTCTGATCTAAACTGATCCCCTTTTAATTTAAAACCATCACCCCTTGTCTTTGCATCTAGATGTCCCCCAGGGCACAGGAGTGGGGGAAGGCAAGAGTGACCCTGAAGACACCAAGGACTGTGCACAGGGTGTGTCCAGACACCTCTGGAAGGACCATTTCTCCAATGAGAAATGCAGCTGGATAGCAGTCCTAAGTCTTTTTCCTTTTTGCTCCCACCTCAGATGCTGAATTCCAGTGGTAAAATGGCGTCTGATATTCCACGGTGTTAAAAGCAAAGTAAAGCAAGGAAATGGCAGGGAAATAACCTGGCTTGACATTCCCCAGGAAAGGAATTAAATCAGTTATTCCATGGGAAAGGAGCCCTCGGAGCTGTCAGCCTAGAAAAGGGATTACAGAGGTGGGGGCTGCCAGGGGAAGGATGAGGGGAGAAGAGAGAAGTGCTCCTGCATCAGGTCATGCTGCTCCTTCATTCCAGGCATTGTGCCACTGCAGAGGTATCGTGGAGCAAGGAATAATTCCAGCAGGGTTGAGGGGAAGCAGCATCCTGAGCCCAGGGTGTTCAGTGGGAACACAGTCTGTGCTGTCGTGAGTGATGTGGGGGAATGATGGCTCCCCTCCTGAGATCCTTGGATGGGAAGGGATCCACCTCCCTTCTCTTCCCATTTCCTTTAATCCCAAGTTGCCCAGTGTGTTTATAACCTGTAAACCCCTCTGATTTGACAGCCAGGCCTGGGAGGGAGGGGAGGGCTCAAGCAGATTTGATGTGTGTGTTCAGATGAGACCTGAGCAGGCTGTGCCCATGGTGTGACACTGAGGGCGGGGCTCGGTGCCAGATGTGGAAGGGTACAGTGTGTGACAGTGTTTGGTGCCAGATGTGGAAGGGCACAGCAGGGAGCTCAGTGCTGGATGTGGAGGGCACAGCCCACGGCAGTGTTTGGTGCCAGATGTGGAGGGCACAGCCCATGGCAGTTTTTTGTGCCAGATGTGGAGGGCACAGANGCTGGATGTGGAGGGCACAGCCCACGGCAGTGTTTGGTGCCAGATGTGGAGGGCACAGCAGGGTGCTCAGTGCCAGATGTGGAGGGCACAGCCCATGGCAGTGTTTGGTGCCAGATGTGGAAGGCACAGNGTGCCAGATGTGGAGGACATAGGGCATGGTGGGGCTGGGTGCCAGATGTGGAGGGCACAGTCCATGGCAGTGTTTGGTGCCAGATGTGGAAGGGCACAGCATGTGGCAGTACTTGGTTGCCAGATGTGGAGGGCACAGCCCATGGCAATGTTGGTGCCAGATGTGGAGGGCACAGCCCGTGGCCCTGGGCTTGCTGCTGGCCAGAACACTGGGATGCACAGCCCAGACTGGGTTCCCTGCTCCAGAGATCACCACTGTCACACATCCCTGCATCTCAAACCCGTGTAATGAGGAGGAGCTGCTCAAAGCCACGCAAATCCAGACAAAATGGAATCAATGCAAAGCAGAATGATGTGGAAAATGCTGGGAAGGAATGTTCTCCTGGCTGCAGAGATGCTCACACACTCTCTTTGCTTCATGAATATGTACAAACAAGAAGGTTGCCTCCAAATGTCAGCCTAAATGGACACACTTTTCCTTCCTATAAATATCCCATTTTATTCTGAGGCAGCGGAATGAGACAAGTTACAGCTCAGACCTCCAAAGCCCCGTCTCCTGCTCCTCCAAATTGGTTTATTTGGACTGTAAATTCTTCTGGGCTCCGTGATAAAGATCCTTTGCTTTCATCTTCCCTGAAGGTTGCCAAATCCCAGTGATAGGGTGACCTGGAAAATAAAGAGGGGATTGTTGTAAATATTTCACACTCTCTCTGGAACCAAGAGCAACAACTGATGCTGGAGTGAAGTGAAATGCAGGGACTGATGGGATCAGGGAGAATCAGGTGTGGGGAGAGCTCATTTTATTAGCATCTGGCATAGGAAGATTTTCTCCTTGGAAAAAAAAAAAAGCTCTGGGGACTAAGCACATTCGGTTTGGAGAGGAATTGTGGATCAGATAGAAACAACAGTGTGATGTTAGTCCTCCTATCCTGCTCCTGGAGGGTAAATTTGGGGTTCTCTCATTCCCAAAGAGGTCTGGGTTTCAGCCAGCCCAGAGGAACTTTGCTGGTTTAGACTGGAGGAGAAACTGGAGTTTCAATGGGCAATGGGAAGCAGTGCCACTGCAGTGTGCACTCCTTATGGACACCTTGATCCAGGCAAGGTGGGAATGTCACTGGAGGAACCAACAGGAGAATTCCCCCTCCTCTCTATCCAGACAACACGTCTGTGACTGTTAATGTGATTTACCATCTTCCTGAGCCCTGTCCACTTCCAGGCCTGGCTGACACCCAGTATACAACAGGAAAGGGCCAATAATTCATTTGGAGTCACTTATTTAAGTGACTTAGTCCAAATACTTAGGGCTGGGTTTCCCTGGTATTTAATTTGCCTGGGAGCAGAAAAGTGGTTTTCAGAGCCTTGTAACTTTGCAATGCCTCCTTACCAATTCCTGCAAGTCCATCCTGGACAAGGGACTGCATTCCCAGGCAGTTCTCATGAACAGATGAGATTTTCATGTGCTGAACCACAGCTTCCTGGAGGTGAATGGCCTCTCACCCAGGTCAGCCCTGCATTGAACTGCACATCCCAAAGAAAGAAAGAACCATCAGGAATTCTGCACGTCTCAGGAATGGTCTCCAGCTTGGCTTGGGGCAAGAGTGCCCAAATTGTGGAAGCAGCAGCTGCCCCTGAGAGGTGTTGAGTGCTGCCACCTCATGCTGGGCTTCCTGATCCTCCTGTTTGGATGCTCAGCCATTCCAGAAAGTGGGTCCAAGCATACCCTCATGCCAAATCACTCATTGTGTCTCAAATTGTCTCATTTCCTGAGGGTTTCATCAACAAAATCACCATGGCTCTCCTGATTTGTCCAAGATCAAACACCTCAAAACTGCAAATGCAAGACTGGGGGTCACCTGAGAAAATGTGGTGCATAACTCTGGCTCTGCAATGTTACAGCAAGAAAAAGAGAAAATAAAAAGTTTAAAAATTGCTTTTTGAGATGCCTTTCAAGGAAAAAAAAGTGCACTGACAAATTCCAAGTGAAAACTGGGATTTGGTTCTATTTATACCTTCAGCAAATCCACAGACAATATAAATGAATTTGAGATACAAAATGGAACGAATTAGGCGGACTGGCGAGAGAGAGTTACATCCCTTCCGACAGCAGCATGCAGTAATCCAGCCAAAATATTTCAGAACTAATTACTCTCCAGCCTTCTAATCCCTGGTAGAGAGAAAAAAAAACCTACCCCATATATTTTGGGAAGTTCATTGGAAGCATCTGTTTAAGATGTTGTTAATCCTTCATTGCAAACTCATTGGCTGGGTGATAATGAACCAGCCCTGGTTGTGCTCAGCGTGCTGAGACCTAAACCTCATCTTGCTTAAAGCTGATTATTCCCTACAAAGGAACACAACTCAATCCCTTTTCTTCTTGCTTTGCTTTTGTTTCTTCTGGTGAGAACTTTTCATTCCTCCTTTGCCTTTCCAGCCGGCAGCTGGCAGCAGAAAATGGCTTTAATCTCAAATTTCAGGATCAATATGGAAAGGCACTATTGATTTTGGCACACCGGGATGACCCCAGGGGTCCAAAGCAACCACTGAGGACTTTTGATGTTTCTGGACCTTCTTCAAGTAGAATTTCTAACAACCTCCCACCCTCCTGAAGCTCAGCCAGGAGGAGTTTGCTTTGCTGAGCAGCAGCACAGCAGGGTCCTGGCATGATCCAGTGGGGAGGCGTCTCCCTCTGGAGCTCAGAGCAAGGGAAGGGGAAAAACACCCTCGTGACTCAGACAGGTTAAAGAAATCCATTAGAACCTCATTTCTGTGGAAGAAGATGGTGCTGAGAAAGCACCCAGGCCATGTCTCTGACCTGGTCCTGCCAGCCCTCTTCCAAGAGCATTTGCCAGCACCTTAAATCCCAGACTTCCTTCCCAGACTTTGGAGTGCCTGACTTGAGTTCTCTCGAACCATCTGGGTTTCTCTGCGATTTTCAGTGATATCTTGGAGGGGTCTGGATTCAATTCCTCTAATGGCCCAGCTAAGATCACTCCTGCACTTTGGGGTGAGTTTGGGATGCTGCCCAGAGCAAACAAAAGAGGAGCTGTGGGGTTTTTCTTTTGCTTTTCGCTTTTTTGCTCCTATAAATGTGATGAATTTCAGATTTATGCTTGTGGAGTCTGTACAGTTTTTTATCTGATTAGAGAGGGATGAGGAAGGAAATGGATTGCTCAGAGCTGCCAGGACAGCATCCGTCTCTTCCTCCAGACTGCCGCTGGCTTGGGACAAATTTAAAGTCCTCCCAGTGCTCAGTTTTTCACACTTTTGGAGGTCACCTACACCAGAATTCCATGAGTCACCAAGTTGGGGGCCTGCCTCTCCCTTCAGCAGCCCTAAAATCTGTGTGACCACCCTGAGGAGAGCAGATGTGAGACTGACGTGTCCCATCAGGTCTGTCTGCCTGTCAGATATCCAAGGAGAAGGGGAATCATTTTCTTACCTCCAAAAAACATCTCAAGACACTTAAAAATGAAGTTTTGCAGGAGCTGGTCTCAGGTCTGGTCCTGCAGAACACTTCTAGGGGATGGGGTGGAGACTTCCCAAACTGTGGGACTGTAGAGGAACAGGAGGATTGCATTTGAACACAAGAGGATGCTGATAATGTAATAAAAAGGTCTGAAAATAAAAACAGAACACAATTTAGCAGGGATAAGGGCAAAGTCTTCCAGAGGGACCACAGGGATGAGATCCTGTCTGCCAATAGCCACTGGAAAGGTCTGGGGGATGTCACCCATCAGGCACAGCCCTTAAGCACCAGCTTCCCATGGCTGTGAAGAGGGTTGGGATCCTTCCAGGGGTGTAAAACAGGGAGGCCAAACCCGTAGAATAATTGGGCTGGGCAGAGGTCCCCAGGCACTTTTCCCCAGATTTCCCAAGGAGGTGGATGGAGGGAACCAAGGGGTGCAACAGGAGTGGGCAGAGAGGTAAAAAATACACTAAGGAAGGAAAAATTGAAGGAATTGGGGGTGGTTAATCTGTGGAAAAGAACATTCCAGAGAAAACGTGCCACACTATGGGAAGGCAATTTTAGTGTAGGCAAAAAGAAAGGTTTGGTTCCGTGGGTCCAGGGAGGAGAACGGGGCGGGAAGTGCAGCACGTTCTGGGAAAGGGACACATTTGAAGGATTGGTGTGTCTTGCAGGCAAAAATATCTCCATGCTGGTGGGTGGAACTGGAGCAGAAACAGTGAATGACTCCTCTAAATATTGGTCCAGAATTATTACTTTATTCTTTTTACAGGAGAGTCTCCTACTTTTTTAGTTTTCCTGACCTTTCTCTTCTGAAGAGGAAAACCAAGCCCGAACTGTGCAAACTTTGTCTTGTGACACACTGAGTTGGGCAACTTGGTTTCCTGCCTTCAAATCAGCCTTGCTGTGCAGCTAAAATAAACCAAAACAATGCTGGGAGGGGGCGTCTTTTCCTTTTATTTCACTGTGGAAACCCAAGATGAAATATTTCCACTGGCCCGAGCAGCAGCACCACCAACTGTTCCACATTCCCTGTTTGCTAAAATGTGCTCAAGCATGGCCAGACTCCTGCTGGGAGTGGGATGGAGGGGGAGAAGAACCAGTCTGGATCCTGTAGCTCATCTTGGGGTGGAGAAGCTGCTCCTGCCACACTCCCTGGTCCAACAGGAGGTTGAAAATTTGCTTTTTCTATGTGTTTTGAAGTTAGTGAGAGCAGTGTCTGGAAGTTTCTGAGCAGGGAGATGGCCTGTAAGCATTTGTTTGGTGAGAGATGTGTATGTGGCTGGCAAAGGGGTTTTCACTCACACCTCGCAGATCAGGACTCTTGCAGTTGCTTGTGAAAGAGTTTTTGGCATTTTGTGGCACTGCCAGGAGAAACTGAGCTGTTAACGATGGGTACAAAGCACCCTGTGTGTGCCCGAGAGCAAAACTCATCCCAAATCCTGAGCTCTGGGGAGGTGGGAAATCAGATGTCGGCATCTTCCTAAACCGCAAGGTTTCTTTTGAGCTCTGGAAACTTTGTAAGCCAAGAAGAAAAAGGCAGAGAGATAACAAAGGGTTCCCTTCCCAGAGCAGAACAATAAAGGCCACTCATTGATCATTTGAATTTCTTGCCTAATGAAATTGGATACAGTCTGAACCCCCCCTATGCCAAAGGCTAATTCGTTTCCACGTTTGAAATGCGTGTTATCAATTACTGACTGCAGATCTAATGATTTCCAGAGCTGCTTTGGATTCTGATACCAGAGCCTTTGAGGATTTATTGATGAGGAGTCTATAAAGTCAATTTTGAACTGTGCATTCAATTCATCTCAGGAGTGTGCACCCAGCTCTTGGGGCTTTGAGTCACAGCTCAGCCAGGCACATAAATATCTCCTTTTTCTCCTCAGCACTCTTTGAATGCCATCTAAATTCAAGAGTTGCTCCACATCTCCTGGAGGACCATCCTGCAAGGACATGGGGTGAAATGCATCACTGTGTCACAGGGAAGGTCATCACCCTCTGCTACCCAGTTTGGAAGTCAGAAATGTCCACTGTGCCTCTCCAGGCTCCAATATTTGTGAGTCCTCAGAGAGATTCGATAATAACCCAACACTGATTTAATGAGGGCAGAACCTAAAGTGCTCCCCAGCTTTGCTCTCAGGAGCAGGTGGATTCCCTAAGCTGAACCATTAAAATGCCACATCTACCTGATGCAAGCAGCAAGAGCAGTAGCTTTAAATCTGAATATCTGTTTTTCAGACCCAAAATGTGCACCCGAGTTGGTGATGTTATCACAGGATGCCATGATAGCAGCAAGAGGAGCTGTCCCTCCCTTGTGCCCTCCATATTCTGCAGAAATACCTTTCAGACCTGTGTTTCTTTAGATTTTTTACCTCCTATTGACATATTTACAGGCTCATGTGTCAGGGTGACTCTGAGAGGTCTCCTGTGACACCCTGCTTTAGCCTGAAGCAGGTGACAAAGCCACAACTTTGGGATATCAGGGCTGGCCACCAGTCCCAATTTATCCATGGCAGTGCTTGCAGTGTCCTGGGAAGAACTGGGGCAAGTTCTCCTCTGGCTGGGGATTTGGGAGGGCAGTTACAGGATTTTTGCATGCTTTTGACCAACACAAACCTTGCTCTGTCATCAGCTGTTTGCAAACCTTCCACCTGTGCCTGGCTTGGTCCCCAGAGCCTCTGGTTTTCCCTTTCTCCCATTTGGACTTGGTGACAAGTGTTGGATTTGCCTTCTGTGGTCTGGCAGAGGGAAGGCCAATAATGACAGGGCTTTTTGCTCCTCCTGAGCAGAGGGATGGGGATTTATAGGGTTTCTGATGGTGCTGTGTGTCCCAGCAGGGCTGGTTATTGAGGACCCCTGCACGTGTCCCTTTGTGCTCATCCATCACACCGGGATGTGTCCCACTGGGATCTCTGGGACCTTCCTTAGGGACACCCCAGGCAGAGCCAGAGGTGCAGAAACTCCTGTGGGTAGATCCACTGGGCTCCTACTAGAGGAGCAAGATGCTGATTTAATTAGGAGAATGGGTTTATTGGTGTTTATAAAAGAACAGATCCCGTTCTCATTCCCATGTCCGTGCATGGCAGCAGGCTTTGTTTTCCCCTTTCTTCTTGCATCTTATAAACCCAGCTCCACATTTTCTTAACAGGGAAAATTTATAGAGCCAGAGCTCCAATCATTATAAATCAGACAGAGCACACAAACACAAGAGGCGAAAAGCAAGCGAGAACATTGCAAATCATTCAGTGTCAATAATCTCCGTTGTTATTTGCAGCCAGCAAAGGAAATTGGACTTTTTAATATGTAACACATTAACCTGAGTGTCTGCCTAAATGGAGCTGCGTTTTTAATGTGTTGACATATTCACACAAGTGCTCTTTCTCTAATTCCCCCAACCTTAACATAACAATAATATTGTCAAATCATTAGCGGGCCCTTAAAGAAGGATTAATTCCCCCTAATGAAACTGTGAGTTACACCCTTCGCTGTGGCCCGGCCAGGCTGAACCCACGGCATCCAGCCTGGCACACCTGGGGCTGCTCTGAGCTCAGGGCTAGGGAATGTGTGTGCTGGGAAGGGTGAAAACTGGAATTCCACAAGTTTGGTGGACTGGATTGCAATGACAGAGGCTGAATTCACGGAACCATGGAATCACAGAATGGTTTGGGTTGGAAGGGACCTTAAAGCCCAAATCATTCCAAGGGATGGGTTGCCTTCCACTATCCCTGGTTGCTCCAGGCTCTGTCCAACCTCTGTCCACAGCTACTCTGGGCAACCTGTGCCAGGGCCTCCCCATGCTCTCAGGGAAGGATGCCTTCCCAATATCCATCCAAACCTGCTCTCTGTAATTTTGAATCCATTTTCCTTGTCCTGTCACTCCCTGCTCCAACTCTTACAGCGTGATTTTTCCTCTGGTAATGTGGTCTATTACCAGTGGGGGGGATTTGTGCTTCCAGTGCCATGGGATGAGGTGAGAATGTTCTGACCATGCTGCCATCCCACTCCAGTTCTCTGGATCCTGTGCTCGGCTCTTACAAGCCCCTTGCAGGAGTCACAGAGGGGATGAGAAGAATCAGGGATTCAGGCAGGGTGTGACACAGCTCCACAAAGCTCAGCAGAGTGAAACACAACTCTGGACAAAGGAGGGCATAAAGCTGATGCCCCTGAATACTCAGGGAATGAACACTGGGAGCTGCTTCCCATAATTGCACTGGAGAATCAGGGAATGGTCAGCTCTGCTCACCCCGCTTCTCCCGTAGCTCTCTTTATTTTGCTGCATTTTCCCCTGGTTTAATATGGAGTTTTTACGGGCAGAATGTGCTCAGGATGGTGCATAATGGGCCCAACTGTGCAGAAATGTCATGCATGCGAAATCTATGCAAAGCCCCTGCTATGCTTTTGCCTGAATCAATTTAAAGAAGACGCTCCATAAAACAGGATAAAGCCAGATTAAGTGCATACAAATGAGGCAGCCCAGGCAAGGCTTTCAGAATTTGTTGGAGACAGATGGAATACAAATGGAGGCAGGAATTGCACCGGTGCATGTGTAAAACACACTTGGCAGATCCACCCAGGGAGGTGGAGGGAAGAGAAGCAGGCTGAGGAGAAGTCCCCTCTGCAGAGGTCACCTGCAGGCAGAAGGGACAATAAGGCAGACACGAGGCCCATCTTCCTTCCCAGCTAAGTGGTCTTTGGTTTTCCAGCAAATTCCCTGGAAAGCAGCACAGCTTTCTGTGGCAGCTTCCTGAGGAACAGAGGCATTACATGAATTCAGAGGGGGGGAAAGCCCATCAGCAGCGCTGCCCGGTGTTATTTGTTTTGCTTCCACATTTATTTGATATTTCCAGATCATTTTCATGTCCCAGCCCACTGCAGCTTTTCCCCTGCCAGCATGGAACAGGCTCCACAGGATGGTGATGCCATACATGGCCAGGCTGGGATGCAAAATATCCTGTGAAATAAAGTGAGCAGATTGGGAACTTCTGTTCTCGTCAGCTGAGAACAAGGGAAGTGCATGGAAAATTGATGAAAGGGAAGACTTCCTTTTTTTTTTTTTTTTTTCCCCCCCACACAATTAGCTGCTGGAAATCAGTGCCAGGAGATTTTGCTGAGGCTGAAAACTTGGCAGGCTGCAAACGCTGAGTGGGACGTTTACATGGGTGATGAGCGCACCTTTGTGACAGGGATTTAGGGAGCCCCAGCAGGGGCTGTAATCCACAGGCTTAGGCCAGTGAGGGTTTTTTGCATCTAATTCCTGAAGAAATGTGGTCCCACCACTGCTTTGCCAGTCCATGTCCACGTGCCAGCCTTTAGGCTCTTCCTTCTGTGAGTAATTTCTGTCTTCTGGACATGCCCCACTGGAATCACAGAATGGTTTGGGTTGGAGATCATCCAGCTGCCAACCCCTGCCATGGATTGGGAACTTTCCACAAGACGTGGAAGTGGCCACAAGCTCCGTAACTCAAAGATAATTCCCTTTCTTGAAGAGCTGTGGAATATCAGCAGTCAGGTAGAGATGAAGATGCTCTGCCAGTGGCTCCTGAGAATATCCCAGTTCATCCCTGCCTGGATATTTTGCTAAATCAGGAGGCAGACTCCTCTGGGTGCTGCAGTACTTATGGAAACAGTCCATGTTTTCTATGGGTACTTTGGGAAAACAAAGTGTCCTCAGGCTTCTGGGGAGAACCTCTCTTGGAAAGGGAGCTCAAGGTCTCCAGGCTTGGAATCAGAAGCAAAAACCCCTGTGAGGAAGAGCTGCTGCTGTGTTTTGGGCATGTCCCAAGGAAGTAAAGGCTGGTGAAGACAAGAGTCTGCCCCAGCCGGCACCAAAACCCATCTGTTCTTCTGTTTGGGGGCATATTTTAGGGAAAATTTATGCTGAATCTACTTAGACAGTCCTAAATATTTCATTGGCACTAGTGAAGATATTCCCACAGCTTCAAACCAAGCATATGGCCCTAGGAGAAAAGAGGAATTGGAAGTAATGACGATTGAACTCCAAAAAATGTCTGCAGTCCCCTTTCAGCCAAAAAATAAAAAGAACATTTAATAGTGATTATTTCAGAAAGTTAATGAATACAGGAACTTATGTAACTGGCAGGTCTGGACTTATTTTGAGGCTACACCTCAAATCCTGGGGTCAGTTTTAGGCCCTGCACAACAAGAAGGACAGTGAGGGGCTGAAGGGTGTCCAGGGAAGGGAACGGAGCTGGGGAAAGGAATGGAGCACCAGAAGTGGCTGAGGGAGCTGGGAAAGGGGCTCAGCCTGGAGAAAAGGAGGCTCAGGGGGGACCTTCTGGCTCTGCACAACTCCCTGACAGGAGGGGACAGCTGGGGGTGGTCGGGCTCTGCTCCCAGGGAACAGGGACAGGATGAGAGGAAATGGCCTCAAGCTGTGCAAGGGGGAGGTTCAAGCTGGACATCAGGAGGAATTTCTTCATGGAAAGGGTTGTCCAGCCTTGGCACAGCTTCTCAAGGCACTGGTGGAGTCCCCATCCCTGGAAGGATTTCAAAGCCCTATGGATGTGGCACTTGGGGACATGGGACAGTGGTGGCCTTGGTCTTGGGTGAGGAAATGGTTGGGCCCAATGAGTTTAGAGGGCTTTTCCAACATAAACAATTCCATGATCTTGTGATTCTCTGTGGTGTTTTTTTGTGAGATGTTGGTTTTTGTCAATCTGTTGATCAATTATTCCACCCTTGGAGAGGAACTTCATATGGCCAAGAAACACCTGGAAAACTCTCCATGGGTGGGAGTTCATGTGCTGATGGTTAGAACCACGTGGCCATTCATTCTCACTAAAAACTGGGAGCTCTCACGAAGCTGGACTTCCCAAGTGTGTAAAACTGTTCCTACTCCTCCAGAAGTCATTTTTCCTGAGGAAAACTGGGAGATGAAGCCATGCAGGCTGGAAAAACACTGCCCATGCTTTTTATTTGTGTTTTTCTCTGTGTTCCCTCAGACAGCTGTGCCAGGGACACAGCCATGTGCTATCCTGCTCAAAACCAGGGAGCTCCTGAGGTCTGCCGTGGTGGCTCCATGAGCCAAGGGCTGCAGGGGCTTGGCTGGGCAGGAGGGAGGAGAAATCCCTTCCACCTGTGCTGTAGCTCTGGCTGTTTCAAGCTGTATAATTCAGGGTTTGGATTTTAATGAAGGCGTCTGTGGTGCTGACAATCTCCCTGCTTCTCCAGAACACCAAACCCTGCATTTAAACCTGAGATGAATTTTGGCTGCAAGCCTGAACTGCTCCTTGTTGATTCGGGGAGTATCCAGAGATGCTGAGGGTGACCAGGAGAGCTCCTGTGGACTCCTCCAGGCAGGTTCAGAACCTTTGCCAGGCTCAATCTGCCTCCCTTTGCTTCCTGCTCTGAGTAGGAATGTGGGAAGTGGCCTCAGAAACTCAGAGTGCAGCATCACAGAGATTTTTCCTTAGTCCAGACCAAACTTCAGGAGACAGAGACTTGGTGTGGGGAGTGGGTTGGTGGCTTGGTTCCCTGTGGACCTGGAAAATTGTGCCTGGGTCCTGTTTCACACCTCCATAGTTCATGGGTGGGATGGGAAACTCATCCCTATCCCCTCCTTCCACGGGTGAACCACAGCCCTCAGCCCCCCTCAGTATTCCCCACTTTTGAAAACTTTTGATCTTTTTCTTTCTGTATGTTTCCAGTCCTCCTATGCCTTCCCCTCCACATGAGGATTCCCATCCTTCCCAGCTCTCCTAACCACGTTCCATCAAGTTGTTATAAATAAAGTTAGTTTTTGTAGGCGGGATTATGGATTGTTAATTAATGTAAATAAATTGTTATGCTTAATTTATGATAAAAGTTATATAGTAATAAGTTATAGAGTTAAACGTACTAGGAATGTGTGCCCACTAGAAGGGGGGTGGTGAGATCTGGGTGAGGGAATTTTCCAGAAAACTCCCTCATGAGATGGCGACATTAACATGAACAAGGATTGGAAGGCTAGGCAGCCAATGAGGCCTCAGCACTCCTGAATGATTGGCCAGAAATGCACCATCCTATGGACCAACCAACAGCCAAGAAAAGGACCAATCAACAGGGGGATTGAGAGCGCACCAATCCTGTTGCTTTAGGAGACTTTAAAAGCCCCGGGTGCCGAGGAGCGCCTGGGTCTTTCTGCAGGAGCCATATCCAAGGAAACACCCTGTGTGTCTGGAACGCATCCTGCGCCATTCGGAATTTCAGGAGGCGGCCACCCACTCAGGGCCACAGGCCCCTGAGCACCAACACCGGCCCTTTTCTCTGGGAAACAAAACTCACCAGCCCAGGTTCCTGATGTCAGCTTGCAGGAGGTGCTTGGGACTGTGAAGGCAGCTCGAGTTTGAGGTGGTGGCAGGTTGGGCCTGGGACACATCCTGCGCCGTTTGGAATTTCAGGAGGCGGCCGCCCACTCAGGGCCACGGATCCCTGAGCACAAAGGCTGGCCCTTTTCCCTGGGAAACAAAACTCACCAGCCCAGGTTCCTGATGTCAGCTTGCAGGAGGTGCTCAGGACTCTCAAAGCAGCCCAAGCTGGTGGTGTTGGCAGCTTGGCTCTGGGACACATCCTGCGCTGTGCGGAATTTCAGGAGGCGGCCGCCCACTCAGGGCCACGGATCCCTGAGCACAAAGGCTGGCCCTTTTCCCTGGGAAACAAAACTCACCAGCCCAGGTTCCTGATGTCAGCTTGCAGGAGGCACTTGGGACTGTCAAGGCAGACAGAGTTGGAGGTGGTGGCAGGCTGGGTCTGGGAGGCATCCTGCTTTGCATTTCAAAATGTTAGGCGTATAGTTGAGGTTCAGAATAGATGCTGAAAACCTTATCATTGTACTTTATTTGGTGGTTCTTGAAAAGTGGTAAAATGACCATTCTTATTTGTAAGCTTCCTTCTAAAACAAGTATTCACCAATATGCAAACTCAAATTGACAAAAGTGTCAGTGTGGATATGGTGGCTGGATTTGTTTGCATATTTGTCACTGAGGGTATTTATGTATCTGTGTGTGCCTTCATTCTCCATGTAGCTGTCTGACATCACAGCAAGATCCAAAAAACTACAAGTGGACAAAAAAGTAAAGATGGGATAAATATATTTTTAATTTTTTTTTAAATTCTTTATTTTGTTATTGTTTTGCATACTTGCACAAATCCCTTGACAGTGTATCTAAACTGGCAGTGGTAAGTGGTTTGCAAAATACATGTGAAAAAGGCAAATCAAATATAAACCAGCTATATTGCCAATGGGCTGGCAGGGTTCTAACACAGGTACTGCAGGTAAATAAGTACCTGGTGAGTACTATGGCATTGGCCATGAGCTAGCACATGGAGCCATACCTAAAAGTAAGTGATATATTGAGAAGTAGCTCATTGTGAGGAAATCTTCCCTGAATCAGTGTTGGAATATTAGTTGAGACTTGCTCCACAGAAATAGGAAATTATTGTATTGAAGAGATTTGGAAGTGTGTAGGAAATCTTCCAAAGGACATCCTCCTTCCACAATGAAGGAATTTTCTCTGGGTTTTATTCACTTGATTCTTGTTGGAATTCTGATTGTTTTCCAGCCATGTGATGGTGTTGGCTGCACAGATGTGCTTTTACAACCAGGTTTCTTAAGCAGTCTGGTTTTATGTCTCTCCACGGGCCTTTAAGATTAGAACTGGTATTATTGCTAGCTTTAACCCACGTAGACAGTCTGAGTATGGGGATAAAGTATCAGCACCATTTGTGTCTTTCAAAATGCACATAGAGAATGTTTCCTAACTTCCTTTGTTCTAGGTGACCTTT
>WBNO01003039.1:24903-48488 GCA_013400575.1 Peucedramus taeniatus | reverse complement strand
TAATATTGCTGCAGAAATTAGAAGGTAGGTCTACAGTTTCTGAATGGAGAATCTCAAGATAGGTACAAGAAGGAAAATAGTATAAGGAGAAACAGAATGGATCACTAGCTTACCCACACTCTGAGGAAAAGGAATAAAAAGGCTGGGGTTACATTAGTACTCTGGTAATGTAACGTGGGACAGACATTTAATTAAGACACAGGTCTATTATCAGTACAAGTAATTTCTATCACTTATATCTTTCTCCACTACAAGCATAAGGACACCAGAAGTGACATGGGAGCAGAAAGTGAAACCCATCTTAAAGTTAACTGCCTTTAAAAGGCATTCTGCCTAGGATTGGGGGTTATAGCAGCTGTGAAGCTACTGTTCTATAAACAGTTCATCGCCTTTCCCAAGCTGGCAGATGTGCCCACAACAGGATAGTTTTTGGAAACCAAAACTGTGATTTCTTAATTCTGGTAAAGAGTAGGAAATGCTATATTGTCTAAGTGAGAGGCAAATCTTCCATTCACTACCTACCAAACTGCTGCATTTATTCCAGTTTACTGCTGTTTCAGTCACAAGGCTCTAGCCCTATTGTTCATTGTGCAACAAATAGCAGAACACAATTTTCGCATTAAATATCTTCATTTCAAACCACTCGAAACAACAAAATACTATGTAAGACCCTTGGTTGTCTTGTGCCTTTTCTTTAGCATGAGGCTGGATATTCTCTTATTTTTTTAAAGATGTGATTCAGAACACATCTTAAATCTTTGTGTATTATGTTCAACCTGCAACTCCTGTTTTATGGATTTAGACAGTGTAATGTGCTTTTCGCTACAGGGCTCTTAGGCACAGTTTACTGCTGTTCTGTGCACAATAAATATATAAATAATTTACTTGCTCTAGTCTGTATAAATGATTTGTTTGCTTAATGTGTTGGAAATAATTTGACGTATTATAGTTGCTGTTGTTGTTGCCGCAACATTACTACAAATAAGCAAGATCTATATCTTGTTCAGTCTTCTGGAAACAATTTTTGAGCTCTTTATTTTAATGTTATTTTTACAAGTTTTCTGCTATTAAATACACAGTTGTGTTATGCCTTGAGAAACAAAGACCTAAAGTATTTTTTGAAAAATCAGTCTCATTTTAATTTAAATGAGTATTTTTATTCATACTCTCATTAACACAAAGCATGTAGAAATTAATCCATGCAAAACGTGTAAAAAATTATTGCAATCCCCTCCATAGACCTCAGAATTGTATAACACAATTTTTACACAATCTCTCCCTTCTCATCTTCATGCATCCCAGTTGGAAAATTTAAAATAAATCATGAAACTTTGCCAGTCTTTCTTCCTATGAGAAACACGACAGACTTTTTTCCTTGCCAAAAGCCCAATTTTTTCTCATTTTTACATTAAACATATGGAGACATGGAGATTTCTCTCATGATTATGAGCACTGTACTAACCTCAGAAAGACCAGAGAGCAACTTTGGTACGTACAACAGTTATTTCAGTTTAAAACACCTTTCAATTCTACCAGCAACTGGACTATATACAGTCTATAATTCACTTATAGTTCGTTTTGTGTGAATCTTGAAATTGGAGAGGCAAATGCCTTTCACAATGAGTGTGAAGAGATCTTCTCACATCAATAAGCAAGATGGGTTTGGAGGCCTGTGTTTAAACTTTTTATCTCTTTATCATTTGTCAAAAAGTGACTTCTCAGTTGATAATCAAGGAAACATTGGTTTTACCGACATATTTTTTTCAAGAAGGTGACATTCTGGAATATTTTTGGAATTTATTTTGGTCTTGTAGTCAGGAAGCCCTTCTTCACTGCAAAATCTCTGGAACAAATTTTTCCCTATTTTTAAAATCACAAAGTGTACCAAATAGACACTTTGTCCAAACTTTTGATTTTCCATGGTGTTCGGAAACCAGCAGAAAAACAAATAAAAAATGTTACTGCATTTCCTAAAGAATCAGAAAGTAATTTTTTATCTCTGATATGACTGCTTGTTATTTTTAAAGATGTCAAAAAGAAAGACTTATTCTAAGGCTATTGCTGAAGTGTACTTTTTTGAATTTATTTTCTTACTTTGTTTGCATATCTTTCCCTATGAAGATGAGAAATATTAACAATATTTAAGCTCATCAGCTGCTTACTTGGTGGAAAAACTTATGCCACATTACACTACACAAATTTGCACAACTTATCAGATGAGTGCAATTCATGTATTTGAAGGGAGCCCAGAAGTTTGTAGAACTGTACAGCCATTCAGTTTTAAGTTCACATGCAGCAAGTCCCACAATGAGCTATTACTATTTCTAGCCTAGCTAAAGTATTAATGACAGACATGCAAATGCTTGTCTGTGGATGTGTGTGTGAATTAATCTGTCAGGAAGAGGAAAAGTAAGAAAGGGACTATTGAAGCTCTGGAATTTTAAAACCTTTTTTTGGTCAATAGTAAAACCTATTTTTATAAGGCAGGATATAAAGGCTTTGCATTGGGAAAAAAATACAAAGTAGATTCAGAACACCCAGACAAAAAGTTAATTCATGGATACTCTATTGCCTAATTAAAAAACAGTAATAATTTGCTATAGCAAATAGCATGTCCTATTTGTTACAGCCTCCATGACACAAATTTTTTCATCAGAATTTCTTTTATAGTTCCCAATTCATAAAGTTCAACATTGCAGAAATATGAAAAGCCACATACATATTATTTCTGGTACAAGCAGTTTTGTTTTTTTTTTCACAGAACAAATACTCATGCTTTTTTCTTTTTTCTTTCCTAACAGAAGCTTAAGCTCAGACATAATTCCTTACTACCTGTTCTAGAAGAATATGTTTGACACTTGCCTGTAATAAATTATAACCAAACCTGTGGCCTTACTATTTCATTGCCATATTATGTGGGCCTTGGAACACCAGTTTATCTTCTGCTACATCCTCTTTCAGTTTTTCTGGATTTTTTGACAGTAAATAGGTTGGATTTGTGATATGATGCCTGCTTGTTAGCTGTATTTTAGAAAGCTTTTATCTAATCTTCAAATGTCAATAAACACTGAGAACAAACCATATGAGTAGAAAGACAGGAAGCCTGAGCAAATTTTATTCCACTCCACAGCAGTGAACAGTTCTCTGTCTCAGTGAGTTAAGTGCAGGTAAGAGCACCAGAGGAATAAGATGGGTTTGAAACAAGGGCAAAAAGGGCTGGGAGGCAGTATGGCCAGAGGAATTTTTCACTCCAAAAAAACACAATCTGTGTCTTGGGCTGCTGAATATGGTGAGCAGCTCTACTTTTTTGCTCTACCCACCTTCATTCTCTTATGATATATGCTTTAATGTTTCTTTCTTTTCCTCATGAAGAACACCATGATCAGCAGCAGAAGGGGACAGAGGCAGAAAAGAGGCATAAGGAGTGAGAGCTGAGTACAACAAGCAGAGGAAGAGGGCACTGGTTGTTGCTGTTTGGGGGATGAGCTACCACTCTAAGCACTAATTCTCCTGAATGATGCTGAGCTGCCCTCTGCCATGCCTACACTCTTCTCAAACTACTTCAAGACTGAATGGATTTCATTAAAAAACTTATTATGTGAATTTTTAAGCATTTGGAACATTTCACATCTTTAAACAAAATTACCTCAGTCATAAAAGAATTAGTGTTCTACTATGATAAACTAAACTAGCCATGACTAATTCACATCATTTTCATATAATATCATCCTACTTTGTATTATAATATAAGAACAGCCACACAGGGACAGAATAAACGTTTGTGTTGCTCAGTGTCATGTGGACCAGTGGAAATAAAAAAAGTGCCTGAGAAGGTAAAAAAAGAGAGTAATGATAAAAGGATAGTGTCCATCCTTCCCCCTTCGTAGTACTCCAAACTCCAGCTATTTTCAGCCTAGGGAACTTTCTGAACAGAACGTGGTTCTGTATATGTCACCACTTCTAGAGATTTCTCTTCCATTTGCTTGACCTGTCTCTGCTTGAATTCTAATGGGTCATGAACTGGTGTCTACTTGTGTATTAAAAATAGAATTTGGCCTATTATTTTCTTCTGGGTGCACACACACTTCAGCAGCATTATACGTGCATTTTGCCTCCCAGCAGAACTCAAAGTGAAAAGGCTCTTCCTTTCAAGTAAGTTGCACTGAGAGTTGAAATTCATAAAATGATAAAATTTAAGACCATGGCCTCCTGAAATGCTGATAAATCTGCTCCTGTTTTGTAGACTTAGGTTAATATCTGTAAGGAACTCTTTCTGTGGATTTTCAAGCAGAAGCATGAACAGTGCAGACAGTTGCAAAGGTACACCCAGATTGGCTATGATTAGAAAATATCTACTGTTTCTTTCTTTTTCGGTCAAAAATTCCAAAATATGAATCTATGTATTAAGATTTATTCTACAAAAAGGAATTGTCATTAGAATCAAATGTAAAAATATTGTAAGTCTTATTTCTTATGGTCCCTACTTAAAGATTCACTACTGGACAGAATATTGAAGCAAATGTACTGGAAAATATTATCATTGCTGATATTGTTTCAATTATATTCATTACCCAGAGAGCCTGTTAGAAGTAGGCAAGTTGACTTCTAAATATCTCTTTAAACTTGAATTGTGGTATAATTCTGTATGTCTATGTAGAAAAATACCCCAAGCAACAAAGAAACAACAACAACAACAAACAAAAACAGACAAAAAAACCCCACAACCTACCGACTAACCCCTAACTAAAACCAAAACCAAATCAATTTATAAAGCAGTCTAAAAATGTTGATAACTGCTAAGACACTACATTATATTCTAAATTACCAGATTTTACTCAGGCAAGCTTGTCTTGATATTAAGTTGTGAAATTGAATATGAAGATATTCTAGAAGGTTTATTTTGAAGCCCTTATTACTCTGCTCAAAAAAAGACTAAATAGTTGTAGTTTAAGCAGGACACAAAGTGATGACCTGAATTAATCAAGAGTTCAAAAGTAGAGTGAGTAAACAAAGTCAGACACTGTTTTAAACAATATTTCATGTTGAATTCGTCAGAAGACAAGTGTGTCTTCTGCAGATGTCAATGGAACTTCTAATATACAATGTAAATTTACAGTTTAGGGACTACTGATTTTTAGACTACAGAGTTATTTAGTTTCTTATCCAGAGAAAAGATTTGAAATTTTGAATTATTTGTTTCACAGAAAAGCCGTAACAAAATAACAAAAAATACAGAATAGTGAAGGGATGTAAAATGCGAAACACTGATAGATAGGCTTATCAACCATATTTACAGACTTATTTGCAGATTTCTTCTGGTTTGTGAAAAAAACTCAGTGTAATATTCAGCAACTAGCTGTGATGAATGCTCCAGTTATTCAGCATCAGCTTTAATTATAGTGTCTGGTTTGTTACAAGATGTTCTGTTGGTCCTTCAAATTGGCTGACCATTTTATTAAGAATACTTTATGAATAATCAAAAAAAGTGTATGCTAACTGATAGAAAAGTACCTGCAGTATACATTTTCAGTACTGCAAACTAGTAAGTATTTTGTTAACATTATTGGTTGTCCAAATATTTTTTGCTGAAATGAAACTGACCCAGATCTGTTATGTGGCTCTTGGAGAGGCACTGCTCTCCAAGCTAAACCCTTTCTTTGAAGGATCGTATCCAATTTAACTGGTGGATAAACTTCATGTTTGCTGTTAATAAAGGTGTGAATTACATGTGGAGCAAATACTGTCCTTAACACTGTTACCTCATTAAATTACCAGCTAAATTAATTTTCTTGTTCTTCCTTTCCAGTTATTAACTTACTTTTTTCTGCTACTGCTTCTGATAAATTGTTTTCCTATCTAATAGCCACAAATTTCATGTCCATGATGGAGAATTGTTTGTTTAAAACCCCTTCTTTGACAAAAAATATTTTTATCAGCTTTAGTTTACCTCAAAACCTCAACTTAATTTTGCGGGGTTAATTCTTTTCAATTGACCAGGTTACTACTCTATATGTCTAGAGTCCTTTAACAGTTTTGCTCCTTTCTTCAGGTATTTACCTCAGGAACAATAGAACTTTGGTTATTACTTTTTAAATAGAGAGAAAAAAAAGCTATTTATGGAATGGTTCAAAGATATATTGTTGCTATTATGAATGAATATGTCTTCAGAGTTTTCTTCCCTTAGACCACTTTTCTGTATATGTGTAAGTCACTCAAGGAAAAAAATCACTGAAGGAATTTTACATGGTGTTTGCTTATGTTAACCTGTGTGCAATAAATAAACAATATGTATTTTTATAATGTTAATCACAAAAAATATATTTCAAAAAACACTGAAGGAAGTCTCATAATTATAGTATGTAACTCCATACTCTCCTTCGTAATTTTCTTCCATAATATATCCATAATATTCCATAATATCAGCAAATAAAGATGTGCTGAATACTGTGAAATATTGTAAAAGGGAAGACTAACCAACCAAGATAAAAAAAAAAAAGAGAAAAGAAAATTTCTGAGTGTTTTTGAAAACATGTTTTAAAACGTGAAAAACTTTAACAGTAATGAATCATTCTGAAAGTAGGAATTCAGTAAATAAAGCTGGTATTTTCCTTTCTTTTTCTATTTAAGTGTGATAAGTAAATAAACTCTGCTTGTTCTATTTGCCTTGTCTGTCATTGTGATCCCAGCTTATTTTCTTTTTTAATTTATACGATACACATTCCAAGCAATATTTTTTGCAATTACATTAGTTGAATTTTTATAGAGATTTTACATTATTTTTATTAGTTATTAGAATTCACAGAACAGTTTCTCCTACAGAAGTCAATCTTTAGCTTAGAGCGGCCAAGTTCTTGCAATTTATTATGTAACTTTTTTTTGGAAGTGAGTCAACTACAGATATCAGAGATGGCACCTACTGTCATATTTCCCTTTACAGATATCCTAGCACAGAAAAAAAATACGTATAAGTTATGAAAAACTAAGTCAAAGCTACTACTGAATAAAACTTAAAACTTAGATTTTTTAATATAAAATTTAATGAAACAACTAAAAATTTAGTGAAAGAACTAAGGGAAGTTGTACTATTGCTTCTTCAATATATATATATTGTATATATATATACATGTGACTTTAAGAGAATACTGTCTGCAAAATTCAGCCATAAAAGCTCATTACATCTTGCATACACGTTGAATGGTAAAGCAGCATGATGTAAACTTGCAGCTTATTAAATGCAGAAAGTCATGGTGGTGAATGCACTGTTAGCCCTCATTCCCCCTGTCCATGTCTCTGTGGCTCCCCCCATCTCTGCCTGCAGCCCAGTTGGGATCATCAGCAAACTCATTAATGTTTTGGTCAATCCCTGCATCCAGATTACCGATAAACAGATTGAACAGAACTGGCCCTGGAACTGCACCCTGAGAAACATCGCTGGTGACCGGTCACCGGTAGCTTCATTCCCCACAGCTATCTGAGCTGTGCCCTTCAGCCTCTTCTTCTCCCAGTGCACCGTGAAGCCTCACACACATCCGCTAGCTCCTTCAGAATGCTGGGATGGATCCCATCAATCCACATGGACTTGTGAACCTTCGGTTTATACAGACAGTCCATTACAATTTCAGCGTTCGCAAATGGAGAGTCTCTGTTCCCACAAATCATGGTCCTCCAGCTCAGGACCAGACAGCCCAAGCTCTGTTATCACTGCTAAAGACTGCAACAAAAAACATTGAATGTCTTCATTTTTCCTTCATCCCTATTAGGCAGATGACCATCCTCAAAAAATATTTGTCCAATGTTTACATTCCAGCTCCTCTTGCTGTTAACATACTTTAAAACGTCTGCTGCTGAATCAGCAGTCGTGGTGAAATCACTCTCCATGAACAGATGCACTCCTCTTCCCAAGGTTATCTCAGATACTACAGTGAGATACTCACCCCATCCCTTACTGAGTAAGACATATGGCTAAAGTCAGTCAAGCTCCACCTAAACATAAAGAAATAGTATAAAAGTGAATTAGGAATGGGGAAGAGCTGGGGAAGACTCCATTATAACCTCTGGGATCAGTCAATGGGCTAAACCTGTCTTCTACCTGTGGAAAGATCAATTGGGTAAGAACCACTCTGTGAGTGTTGAATGATGATCTCACACCAGATTTTATTGGGTATTAGAGCTTTTCTGCACAGTGCTTTGAATTAGAATATTACTTTAAATATGTTTTTGGAGTCAGATGCTATCACCAGTAGTCTTTGAACTTTAACCTATCACAATCTTATTAATTAAGGGCATTATTCTGTACACTGTTAATGCAAGTCCTTCAAGAATGCTGGCAGTTTCTGGCAGTGGGTAAAGGTTTGGAGACCCAGGAGGGGGTCTCTCTGGAGTGTGACCCTGAAAAAGTTGGTCAAGACACCCTCTAATGTGATGAATTGTTCAGTGAAGGGTCCCCACGGTGCGACACCTACAGATTAGCAGGGCAGAAGGGTCTCAGATTTTTTGAGGCTCTGACAAACTAATCAAACACTAAGGGTTTGAGTAAATCTACCCTTTTCATGTGACAGAGCAATCAAAGTAAACTCAACTGAAACCATTGTCTTTAGGCTCATAGACAAAACTTCACTGACTTGGAATTAAAAATTATATTCCTCCTTCCCTCAGCACTTCTAGCATTCTGCCAAAATCTCTAGACTATCAACATACCAGTTTACAATGTTAAGTCATATCTCAATAGTCCTGACTGAAACCAAGTAGCCTCTGCTCATATTTTTGTTACACATACTGTTCCAAAATTAAAGAGATTATTAATAACAACTCACACTGTCATAGAATGTCTGTAATCATTGAATATATTATAGTCCAAAATATGTGAAGCTCTCATGTAATAAATCTATTAAGCTCTCTGAGAAAATATACTCTTCCACATTTCATAAAAAATCACTTGTCAAAGCTTTTTTCACATTCAGGATGCAGATAACCTGTAAACCAACATAATTCAGATATAGTACCCTCAATAAAGGCAATGAGACAGCCATAACTGTTACAAGAAGCGACCATTCTTTCTTGCTTTTTCCCTATTTTCTGCTAGAAATAAGCATTTCTATTAATGAACACTTCCATTAAAATGAAACCCTACTATAACAAAGATAGCAAAGTATAGATATATTTCTAAATCATTTTTGTGAAGATTAACCAAGTCAGTATCAAGACAGAGAACTGAATTTTTTCTGGTAAATATTTGCACAAGGGCCAGCATCTACCACCACAAGTATTAAATTCTTCACAATTGAACTATATACATTTTAATAGAAAATTCACAACATAAAAGGAAGAGCTAGAATTCTAACCTTGAACACATACATAAAATACATTCATTGAACTCATTTGAACTTCAAATTGATTTTTACTAAACATCACTCAAGGCTAAGTGAATTTTAGTCAAAGAGTTAGTGTGGCATCATCTGTCCCTCTAACAAGGATGCCAAAAATAGCCTCTGGTCTGCTTCCAACTGAGCTCTTATCTTTTGCAGAAACCCATCTGCTGTAACATCAATGAAGATTATTTTTTCCCCAAGTATTTTTCAAATGCATTGATATTTATCTTAGGTACTGTAATAGGTACGTGTATTAAATTTACCTATTTACATTTGTAAGTTATCCGTAGACAACAAAAAAGAATTTTTTTTAAGGTCCATGTAATTTATATAAGGAAGATTTGTAAACCAAAGCAATTTTAAGTATTTATTTCCTTTGATATCTGAATTCCTTAATAGAGTGACTAGTTTCTCTAGTGAAGGTTATAAGGGAGGAAAAGGATGCTCTGGGAGATACTGGATCAAATTCAGACCAGCAGTAAGAAAATACAACTTCATTGGGTATTATGTGCAGTTTCATCACAGCTGAAATGATCTATATCTGTGAAATTTACAGTTTGTAAACACAACAAGAAAATCATGCCACTGTCATGGCCAGAGGCAATAGGCACAAACTGAAATGCAGGAGGATCCATATGAACACAGAGGAAAAGTTTCACTTGTGAGGGTTATAAACATGCATACATACAGGTTACAGAGAGATATTTGGAGATATTCAAAAGCCATCTGGACATAATCCTGGGCAGCTATCTCTAGATGGGCTTACCTGAACAGAGATGGGGTTTGAACAAAATGACCTTGATGACTTTCCAGACTCAACTTAGTCTGTGAATGAAGCAATGACCTAAGATGTCCACATAAAGTAAAATAGAGTAAAAACTGGAAGATTACAGCATATTTATCAGCTACATTGTTGTGCTCGAAGATCAGCAATGTGGGGACAAAGTTCACTTTTTTCCCTAAGCTTCATGAGTATTTTTTAAATGTAATTGGTTCCTTGGCTATTCAGAATTATCATCTATAAAATACGAAGACTTTTTGTCTCTCTTACTGGCATGTTGATTAATTCAGTCACCTGAAGGTATTTTACAGAAGTAGCTAGAAAACCACTAAATTTATTAATAATAAAATTAATACAAAGTAGTTGTAGTAAAACTGGGAAAGAAGTTAAAATAAGGGATTTTGAGGTGGAATAGGTATTGTTTTGAAGATTTGGTTACACAGCTGAAGACTTTTTCTGCATTGTTAATTTGAAGTATAAATATCCCTTATTTGCCATTGTGCACATATCATATATTAAAATAGGTCTGGTAAGAGAAGTTAAGTTTTACTTCAGGATAAAGTACGTGTACATCTAGCCTCAGTGTTGAAAAAATAATGAGTTATATTGTTATCTCCTAGGGAGATAGCAATAACCATTTCACCTTCAAGAAAGACCTGACTACCTGTTGCATCTCTCTTTGGATAATACAATGGCTAATTAAACAAACAATTATTCTATTGACCAGCAGGTCCCTAAATTGGATGTCTGATCCATCATTAGTATCCTTCTTTATACCATTTGGACAAATTCAAAGATACCACCTGGAGTATATTTATAACCCATACTGGGTAACAGAGCTACATGCTTACTTTTAACTGTTTGATGATTTTCCGACTTAATTTTTAGGTTTTTTAACAATTCAAGTTTAGGCCCAAGCACTAGTTATTTATTAGGAAATTAAAGGAATAAAAATTCCCTCCTCTCATTATTAAATATCTTTTTTCATATTCAAGGGGAAAAAACAATGTCTACACAACTCCAATATAATTATTCTTCAAGTTTTCTCAACATTAGAAGTTCAGTAGATAAAAGAGACATTTCAGATCAGTGTTTGTACCTAATCCACAGCAACTGCCTGTTTGTCATAGAAAATGTAATGCATTTCAATTTAGTTTAGCATGCCTCTCACTGAGGGAAATTTAAACTAGCATCTGAGGGTATGGGACCACACAGACAGAAAAACAGACCAGAGTTTAAAACAAAAGGAAAACAATGCCATACTGAAGGAAAAACAGCATTACAGGAAAAAAATGTTTCTCAGATTAAGACAAGAAGTACTTGGGGCGGTATACTTCATTGGGGTGAGGAATAGGTGCATAGTTGTGCCTGAATGCTCAGAAGCAAAGGGAATCTGTGATGCAGCAGGTGCCAAGAGCTACTTAAGCTATTGCTATCAAGAAAAGGAATGGTACTGGCAAGCCACTAAACCACATTTTTTGTAAAATGGGGGTGATTACTTCATCATTTGTTGCTATCAAAATAGTAAAAGTTAATCTAAGAATAATCTATCTGCATTTATGTCTGAAACATATGTCCTATTCCATACCACTCCCAATAACCATCCATCCATTGATTGCTGGAGAGATCCAGCTAAAAATGTTAAAGGGAGGTGAATTTTCCTTCATAAATAGTAATAAAATTACATTTTAAAAATACATAAAATCCTGTTTTATGCTTCAAATGAAAAGTCAGGAAGTATTCCTAACAAAAAAGGGTGAGAAATAAGCTGAGTAGAAGCTTGGCTCTCAATATATTGAATACAATAGGGATTAAAACAAAGTAAACTTAATTTTATACTTAATTAAATACAGCAGGACCAGACTGCCAGTGAAAGAGATGCAGTATCTGAATAATTTGACTTTTTTTCCCTTATTTTCCTATTGCTCTGCAAATTTTCCCCGATACTGCAGCCTATTGTATCCAGTTAAACCTCACACTCTGAGAAAACACTTGTCTTCATTTCCAGTGCCCAGTCAACTGTTTTACATTGGAAAAAGACAATCTGGAATAATGGATTACTCCAGCAGCATAAGTATTAATGAGCCATTTGCTTTATGTTCATACACCTAGATTTCCTTTTATGGCATCAGTAAGGAATGGGTTTTATGTCATTGAAATTGCAACCATATACAGGAACGCAGTAAAACTCCTGAAATAGGGATAAGGGAATCATAATGATGAATTGGAATACTTCCATGCATGTACACTCAAAGCTTTCAAACTACTGATACACAAAATTCCTATAGAATACTCCTATAATGTTTTTAATAACTCAAGAATTGAACAGTTAAAGGTTTTACTTTCCCAACTAGTGGGAGCTATGTCATACAGTGGAAGAAAAACAGAAAATGCATAAACCATATAAACAAACTTACAAGTGATGAGGTTTATATTGTTAGATGGAATACATAATCTATTAAATACAGCTCTAGTAGGTGTTGTTTTCAGTAACTGACTGTCTTTATTGCTATAGGAAGGCACCACAAAACTTCTGTAGTAACAATGAAAAAAGTGTCATGAAACATGGACTTAAAGACTTACATCTAGTAAGATTATGGAGAGATATTTTGTGAAAAAGATGAAGATGCTTTTTCAGTAATATATTGTGGAGAATATCTGTACTGTGATAGGTATGAATAGTAAATAAAATCATAAAAGCAATGAAAGGTGAGAATTTTTTGTGAAACTTGAAGTTGGGTTTTATTTTCCCAGTGCAACAAAGCCTTCCAAACATTGTAGAAACCAGAATTGTGCTTTCATATCCGTTTTGCTCAAAGCTTAACAGTATATTTTGCACTTCTCTAATATAAATTCTATTAGAGATAGCTCATTAACTGTATTGGCCATGCCACCCTTTTTCTCAAGTAATTGTCAAGTTCTCAGAATGCAAAACTGTAAAGACCTGCTATCATACAATTGTATTGCAAAAGGTGGGGTAATGTTAATGTGTTCGATATTTTAATTTTTTTTTTAGGATTGCAAATACTGAGATGTTTGTGCACATTTTTCAAAAAAGTAACAATCTTTTGTCATCTTTCAGTTTTTTGAAAGTACTTAAGTAATTATGAAAACAGTATTTTCTGACATTGACATTAGAGACTATTTAGTACTCACAAACTGAACATCTGTAACAGTTGGAATTATTAAATGACTACAAGAGAAAATGAATCATTAACAGCACATAGTGCTTCTTCTGACTTATTTTCAGTTAAAGGCATTTTGCACTTAATAATTTTAAAAAGTCAATGATCTATTTTCACAAAATACTTCAAATAGTAACAGTTGCAATCACCATATTTCCTTAAATTTTGTGATAACATATCTCATGAATTAGAACTACCTCAGTTTTCTTAAAACAGGATAGCCAGTGTTTCTGCACCTGTGTGTTTAGCTTCTGTCTTAAAATGTGTCCTTTTGTCAACTCTTTAAATAATTGTTCAGGTATTCAATATTTGATGTTGAAGTTACCTAAATATTTTTCTCAACCATGTAATAGGATTCCAGTGGTTTGTTGCTGTTGTGGTTCCAGGTTAGGATTTTGTTTTCATTGCTCTTTTTTTTCTTCTTTCAATAGCAGCCTATCTTATCTTTGGGAATTCTTTAATTCCTCAATTATTTTTTCTGTTTCCCCCACCACACTCCTCTTTATTTATAAAGCTGCCTGCAATATTTACCTCTTTAAAAACTTGCCGTTCATTGCATAATGACAAACCATGAAATTTAATGAAGGAATAATAATATTCTTAATAGTTCTATTTATTGCCCCTATGGTTATGTTTTCACAGGAAACACACTCATCTCTCTATAAAAACTTATGAAAACCAGAACTGGACTTCTCATTGTGCCCTAGTGACTTCTGAATACAATTCAACTGTTTGTTGAAGCTAAAAGCAGACTATTTCAAAGTTTTAATTACAAATGGGGAACTTCTTGTATTTTTCCTTATATTGCCAGAGGTATGAATTTCTGTCTGTTCCTGTAGAATTGTAGCTCCAGGAGTCATCTACAATTAAGGTACAACTCTATCACTGAGGTGTAATTCCTCCATTCACACTTTATCTCTCCTGAGCTGTGTTTTGTGTGGAATGCTTAGTACAGATAGCCTATTGATTAGGCTATCAGAATTATTCAGAGGTAATAACATACCACTACATTAAGCAGCACTCCATAGTAGTAAGTAATAAGTCAGTGTAAATAAATGCAGTTAAGACTGTACCCTACCATTACAAATCTTTTGGACATTGACTATTAATGTCAGAACAGTTACAAGATTCACATGTAGGGTATTCAATTTTTTAAAACATTTGGGTTTTTTAATTTGTTTTTAAGCAAATGTCTTGCCAATCTTCACAGTCTGTATTCTCAAAGTAACTCTTTGAATCTAGCCTGTATAGGTGCTCAGAAGTCAAAATTTTAAGAATTTCTCCTTTTACCTAGATGTCAGCTATTTAATATACTCAGATCTCACATTTCTGATATCTCCATTTCTTGAATTTATTTTTTGATAACATTGCGTATTCTTTACCATTTACAAAAAAGATGGCAAATTAAGGAACGCTTTCTTCTTTTTTGGTGTCTCCCCTTAAAAATCAGATTCCAAGTGGAACCGCCTTCTTACCTTTAAATAAGAGTGTAGTCTTATCCTCAAAAAAGTTTTGAAAGGGAGATTATTTTGCAAATTGCAACCTGTTGCTTGTACTATATTATCTGTCTCCCAAAGTCTTCTTTCAATCACTAGGTTGCAGTGTTATTGAGTAGCAAAATAAAGGCACTCCTAGGGAAAAAAAAAAAAAAAAAAAAAAAAAAAAGCCTTCTAGGTTAGAATGACCATTGAAATCCCAGAAAGGAGAACAATAAATGATCTGCAGTTATTAGCTACCTTATCCTGAAAATGGCCTATCCCCATATTACTTTTTTTTGGAGATTCTTAT
The DNA here is from genome assembly GCA_013400575.1 of Peucedramus taeniatus. Taxonomy (NCBI): domain Eukaryota; kingdom Metazoa; phylum Chordata; class Aves; order Passeriformes; family Fringillidae; genus Peucedramus; species Peucedramus taeniatus. The sequence continues at coordinate 33,366 of WBNO01003039.1, read as the reverse complement.
GTTCTCCAAGTCTTGAACACAGTGACGCAGATGGAGTCATCTGTCAAGTTGAAGTCCCTCATAAGTATAAAGACAATTGTAAGACTTCTGCCAGACTACTGTAGACTTCATGATCTTCCTGTTTTTCTTAGTTAGGTGGTCCGTAACAGAGAGGACAGCCATCCTGATGACCTTTCCCTTGATCTTTACCCACAAACACTCAACCTTGTCATCATTATCTTTGATTCCAATATGATCAAAACATTCCCTAACATACAGGACCACCCCATCACTTCTCCTGCTGCACCTATCTCTTCCAAAGAGCTTATAACCATCCCTTGCAGCACTCCAGTTCTGAGAGACGTCCACCACATTTCTGTGTTAGCAGCTTGTATGCCAGTTTCCTGATGAACCATGGCTTCCAGCTCCTCCTGTTTGTTACTCATGCTGTATGCATTGGTGTAGATGCACTTCAGCTGGGCTGCCAATTTCAGCTTCAACACTGGCATGACACCCTCCCCCCCCACTCTTCTCCAGTGGGCCTCATTGTATTACCGCCCCCTTCAAACCTAATTTAAAGCCCTCTCAATCAGCCCTGCCCTCTGTCAAAGGCAGGTGCACCACATCCATTGTCAGCTGTTGTAGGTGCTGATCCACCATGATCAAAAGAGCAAATTTCCACCTATAGCACCATCATCTAAGCTATATATTAATCATTCCAATTATCTTTGCTTTCAATATTCACCCCTGGTACTGAAGAAACTGAGGAGAGCACAACCTATGCATGGACTCCTTTGACCAGATCTCTCAGTGCCCTAAAGTTTGATGAGCTTCAGTTTGTTTTATGGATGACTTGTTTTTCAGTAAATTTCATTTACCTTCTAAGCAGTGGTAGTTAGCTAAATGCACCCTATTAAATGCTGTTTTATACTGAAATTTGTTTATATGGAAGTGCCACAGTGATAAATTGAGTGAAAACTTCCCAGGAACAGGGGCCAGTTTCTGGAGAACAGGACACTGCACAAAAAGGTGAATATAAATGTTTGGAGGACTATAGTCAGCTGTGGCTGAGAAAAGAGGAAGCCTGGGATGAGTTAACAGACCTTTTGATAGCAATTGATGCTTTAAACTCCTACTCTTTAAAAGCATTCTTTCTTTGTAGGGACAGAACCAAGAATTAAGAAAGTCTCCACTGAGGTATAGTATTGTTAGATTACCAGTCAAATTAATGTTAAACATCTTTAGTTACACAAAATGGTACCGGAAAGCCCAGTAATCAAGACATTCCGGGTGAGCTTTGTTTTCACAAACAAATCCTTTTGCATAACATAGTATTTGTGATTGTTAATAGTTGCATCTCCAGCTTTGAACACAGGCTGCGCAGTCATCAATAAATTAGACTTTAAAGCCCCTTTTCATGTAGTCCTTAGATGTAACTTTCTAAGTGTCCTTGTCAAAGGAGAGGGAATATTTTTGCAAGGACAAAAAATATGTAAATTAAAGCATCTTGGATGATCCTCTGGATGTCACTGGGGCTGCATAATTGTTATGCATTTTTCATTCCATTTCAAGCTTAGTGTTACAACATTTCTTTGTAAAAATGCTTAGTTTAATTTTGAATACATTATTTTCTATTTGGTCAGCACTGTCTACCTTTCTGGGATTTTACACAAAGGCACCTGAAAACATAATAGAGCCTTTTCTTGAATCCCTGAAACTGTAACTCTGCTGAGCAAAGTGGGGCAGTGATTGAATTAATGTTCTTTTATCTAACACAAGTCAAGTAAAGGACAAGGAGGTTTGAAAAACCAAAACAGTAAATGAGAGTATTGCTAATTGGAAAAAGTTATTTGTTGATAACATAAAGATATTCGTTAAAGCCTATCCATAATGTAAGCCACAATTCAAAAATCTGTTTTAACATTCTTCCAACTACTCACCATGAGATTTAGTATGAAACTGTAGGGAATGAAATTCCAATTTTAAATAAAAAACTCAAAATATCATAAACTCAGAAGCTGCAAGGCTCCAAAGGCAAATTTTGAAAAGGCAGTGCTATCCTACTGTACTATAAAATATAAATTAAATACTAGCAAACTGCCAAACAGCTTCATCTTCATCTCTGTAGAGGTTCAATGAAAACACTTTGTTCTGTTACAAAACCAATTTCCTGTCAAAATCATTTTCAGTGGAAAATGGTCACCCCTTTTTACTTACAGCTTGTGCATGCTTTCCCTGCTGAAGGCACAGCAGTATAAACATTGCAATGCTAAACACTGAAAGGCAGATGTAAAGGAGTTTTCACATTCTAAAGGAAATAGAGGGTGGTATCTGGAAGACTAGCAATCCAAAGTTATAGAATCATAGAATATCCTGATTTGAAAAGGACCCATAAGGATCATCAAAGTTCAGCCTGGCCTGACACAGGACAATTCGAGGAATCATATCATGTGCCTGAGAAACAGTCCAAGAGCTTCTTGAGCTCAGTCAGGCTACTGCTGTGACCACTTCCCTGAGGAGCCTGTTCCAGTGCCCAACCACCCTCCAGGTGAAGAACATTTTCATAATATCTAACTTACACATTTCCTGACTCAGCTTCACACCATTACCTTAGGTCTTATCACCGGCCACCACAGAGAAGAGATCAGTGCCTGTGTCTCCACCTCCCCTCATGAGGAAGCTGCAGACTGCAATGAGGTCTCCCCTCAGTCTCCTCTTCCCCAGGCTAAACAGAACAAGTGATCTCAGCCACTCCTCATACAGCTTCCCCTTAAGGCTCTTTGCATTCTTTTGTGCACTCCTTTGCACACTCTCTAGTAGTTTAATGTTTTTCTTTTATTTTGGTGCCCAAAACTGCACTCAGTACTTGAGGTGAGGCCACCCCAACTCAGAGCAGAGTGGGACTATCCTCTCCCTTGCCTGGCTGGCGAAGCTGTGCCTGATGCCCTCCAGGACAGGATTTGCCCTCCTGCCTGCCAAGGCACTGCTGGCCATGTTCAACTTGCCACAGACCACAACCCTCAGATCCTTTTCTGCAGGGTTGCTTGACAGCATCTTGTTTCCCAGTTTGTACATAAATCCAAGGCTGGATGTAAATACAAAATGTACTGGAGGTACAAACATAATGAATCGAATCATTCAATTCTGCAGACCGTGACTATTTTCCTGTCTTTAAATTGTATTATTTCAGAAATACTGCTAATATATCTCTTCTTTGTGAGATACCATTTTCCTAAGCTTCACCAGGGAACAACCTATGTTATCCTGTCTGAAAGGTAACTTGCTGCTTTAGTATTAAATGTGACTTTACCATTCATACTTAATAGTAAAAAGACATTAAGTTAGAGGAACAGCCTCTATTGCCTAATGCTTATTAAAACTCCTTCTTTTTATTAATGGATTTTAAGTTTCAATATTTCATTTAGAATTGTCAGTGTTTGCATTAAAAAAAAAGTAATTATGTGTATTACTTGGGATTTATGTGGATAAATAATAACATGGAAGATGAAAGATGGCTATATTTTTACTTGAGATGTATTTTATTAAAAAAATTTCACAGTGCGTTGTACATTATGTTACTGGCATAGTATTATATCTTCAGTTCTCAGGTCTATTTTTGGCTTTACAATAAGTGTAAATTATTGTCTAACAGGTTTCCTAACCCAAAAATGTTGAGACATTCAACATTAGCATTGGTGTGGAGAAAATGTGTTACATTTCTGATTATTTAATGTTATAAAGTTTAGTTGCATAGAATTGCTAGTAGTATTTCCTCACATGTATAGAAAACAGCAGCAAGATGGTATGGATGATAGCAATGACTGCAAGTTTTAACCATATAAAATTGATTATATTTTAATTATAAATCTTTTCAATATTAATTAGGTTGGAGTAGACCAATCAAAATTTTATTTCCATTTTGCTCATCTTAATTTTTGAATAGGACAATTGAATATCAAATGAACCATAACTTCCTGCCTGAATTTTGGCTTAATACTATTTCTTACTAAGTTTTAGGTCTCATATTTTCATTTGTAATGATATTTTTACCAAATCCAGAGCACTGAACAGTACAGATTTCACTGAAAGCATACAGTCAATTGGTAATAAAAATGCACAAACCTTGAGACTGAAGAGCACTCACACTACCAAGTACCATCTGACAGATCACCCAGATATTCTAAGAAACAGCTATGAATTTACAGATTTTTTGGTCCAATATTCTACATGGGCTTTAGAAGATCACAGATTATGATGTCCATCATAATTCTAATAAAGTAATGTCTTAGACATGATTTTATTTTTTCCTATACTTTTCTCATTGGTGAATATTATAGAACTGATTATTTTAGTGATATGTTAAATCTATTAATAGATTTTATTTCCTTCTTCCTGCATTTCCATTTGGACTTTCTGCTTTTGGCCTCTAGGTATTCTTTCATACGTTTTTATATTCTGAATAGCTTTGAGCCTCAATTTCAAAACATCTTTCTAGAAATGAGTACCTAGAATTCTATTAAATACTCTACGTGGGATTTTATCAGGCTTTTTTTCACTGATATTGTCTGTTTCAACTTGAAATACTGATACTGATGCATTGCTTTTTTTATGGATGAATCAAATTTTTATTGCAGTTTTGCAGTGATCAATTCATCCATCTAGGCTCTTTTACAAGCATATAGTCAATTTTCTTCCCTTTTTTGGTTTAGTCTCCAAACACATGATCATGATTTTTTTTTTCATTTTTATACTGTTTCCCCTTTCTATTCCTCTTTGTAACTTCCCTCCAGAATTTTTTCTACTTTTAGTAGTACTCATTGCCATCTCCTTACTTACCATACGATTCACTGTCAGTCATCAGTTTTCTTCTGTTAAAATAAGAAGTTATTACAGAATCACAGAATGTGCTGAGTTAGAAGGGACCTGCAAGAATCATCAAATCCATGTCCTGGCCCTGCACAGCACCATTCCCAAGAATCACACCATGTGTCCAAGTGTTCACTTCTTGAACTCTGCCAGGCTTGGTGCTGTGACCACTTTCCTGAGGAGCCTGTCCAAGTGTCTAACCATCCTCTGGGTGAAGAACCTTTTTCTAATATCTAGCCTAAACCTCCCCCTAAACCTCCCCTGACACAATTTCAGGCCATTCCCTCAGGTCCTGTCACTGGTCCCCAAGAGAAGAGATCAGTGTCTGCTCTTCCTCTTCCCCTCATGATGAAACTACAGACTGCAATGAGGTCTCCTCTCAGTCTCCTCTTCTCTGGGCTGAACAGACCAAGTGACCTCAGTTTCTCTTCATTGAGATCATCTCTTTGGCCTGGTGTTTGACTTGCTCGGTTTACAAATATTCTCAGGAGACCTGCAGTTTCGTGTGCCAGTAATTAACAGAGGTAATAGAATCATCACATTTTGAGTGCATTAGGAGATAGACAGGCACATCCTCAGAGTGAACGAAAGTTCTTGAGCCCCTCCCCACCACATTCTTTTCTTTCAGATGCTTGTCTTGTTAGGTTGCAATATAAAGAGGGGTTTATCACACTTAGCACTATTTAGGGAGGGGTGGAATAACTGTGGGGCAGTTGCACAGAGGATGAAACTACATCTGAAGATGGAGCTCCCTGTTTCATTAACTCCAAAAATGGAAATTTTCATGTTTAGACTTCCATTTCCATTCTACTTTTGGCTTCTGCTCATGAAGAAGGTTTCAGAGTCCTTCACAAAGACTTATGTATAATATTTACTTTGTTTTTAACACAAAAATGAATTCTTATTTCAATTTTTACCATCAAAACTCCTCTTTCCCGTAACTTGTCTGGTTGCTTTTTGTCACTATTACTTTTGTCATCAGTGAATTCTTAACAATATGTTTTGCAAATTTTAATTAATTGAAACTTTGGCAATTCCTATTTCACCTATATCTTTGACTTTAAAGTTTAAAGTGTTTGTTTTCTTCATTCTTTAGGGCCTATATTCAGCTTATGTGGTGTCAGACTAACACAGAACTATCATATAACTGCTCAGTTTTTCCTCTGTAAAAGATTCCAACCTGGATGAATATTTCTGTATTTATGAACTCCACAAAATGATAGATGTCTATAAAAATATTCATACATTACAAGCACTTCAAACACTTAGTTAAGTTTCCTATATATTAAGAATGCCCTTCCCTGGGAAGTGCTGCTTTGGGAAGACAAACAGCATTAACTATGGATATCCTTCCTTTCTCCCTGTTTCCCTGAGGCTTTATTGCTGAGAAGGACATCATATGTTTTGAAATATCTTTTGGTCAATTTGAGCATCTGTCTCAGCTATGTCTCCTCACAACCTCTTGCCTTTCCTCAGTCTTTTTGCTTTGAAAGCAGAGTGGGACGAAGGCTTTGATGCTGTGCTATTCAGTAACAGCCAAAATACGGTGTGTTATCAATGCTGCTTTAAACACACATGCAAAACACAGCACCATATGGGCTGCTATGAAGGAAGTGAACTCCATCCAAGACAAACCTCCACAAAAGTGGAGAATATCAGTTTTTATTAAGATATGAACTCCTTTCAGGCAAGAAAAGTTCAGATGAAATATTACCAGTGCAACCAATCAAATAATAAGAAAATAGCTGTATATAACCAAATGCATATCTTTAATCCACTACAATATCCCTTAGACTTGTTTCTAAGTTATACAGAAATGATCAATCTAGCAGACTAGATTTTCAAAACTATCTAAAGACAGTGGTTAATTTCAATGGTGTAATGGCTTCAGGAATTTTTAGTTTCCTTTAGAAAATGCAACATATGCAATTCTGTAATGAAGAATATAATGCAATAGAATGTACCAGACAGAGTCTGCCCTACTTAGTGATTCTTTCTGAAATCTCTTTTCACTGGCACTTGTATTACTCCTTATGTTTTGCCATTGTGAAGCTGTGAAGTGGCAAATCAGTGATCTTCCGTGTGCCACTTCATTGACTAGACCAATAATATGGCACTACAAATTCAGCTGGATTATCTGAAAGACCACATGTTTACCTCATGATGTTGAAACTCAGTAAACTTACAGATTTGTAGAATGTTGAGTTACAGAATTGGAGAAAAACTTCATCTTCAAAATTTTTTCCAGTCCCATGGCCTTTTCTGATATGGTCGTTTTTATTCATCTGAGTGTTTCCATTGGATTGCAGTATTTATTTTTTGAAAATATGTATTTTACAATTTTTTTCTATGCCAAAGAATGGTTCTGTAGGAGAAACATGACTGAAACGTAGAAGTAAAACTTAACAAAATGTCAAGGAAAATCAGTCTCTTTAAAACCAAAATTCAGAAAGTTCTATGGCATTAATACAATTGCATGTGTACTCACAAAATTAGCTGTTATGAGAAAAATGTAAGGAAAACATTAATATTGAAAAGCTAGACCATTATAAAAATGAAGATGTAAGTCCCTCTCTCCCCCTTTCCTCTCTTTAAACACACAAGTGGACTTATGAGAGCAAGCAGAAAAGATAAACCAGAAGTTTTATCAGTCTCTATAGGACTTTGAGGAACATCAAAGTATAAAAGCCTTTACCAGAGGGCTGCAAAATTTAGCTGAAAATGTATGAGAATAATAATAATTATATCCAATATGCAAAAAAGTTCCAAGACACACAAGCAAAACAGATTTTTTTTCTTCTCAAAGTTATTCTTTTTCCTCTCAAGGATTCTATTTTTTGCTATTCCCTAAAGAGACAAAAAGATGTGACAATATGATGAAAGACGGGTAAATATTTATTCATCTGGTGTGATAATGCCCATTACAAGCCTCATTTAAAACAGTTATCTGAAAGAAATAGTGTTACAAAGAAGTACCTAAATTTTGGATCATGCAAAATGGGAAGTGGGAGAAGATAGTCTGAAATAAAATTACCTACACATGGTATTGCAGAGCCTTGATCTTCACAGAGTTGCTCAGTGTCTTAACTTTGTACCTTCCAGATTTTGGAATTATTTATTAGAATACTCAGCAGTTCAGCTAATGCAACATTTGATGACATCAACTGCCTATTTTCACAGCAAAGCTGTATTCCCGCACGTAACTGTTTCTGCAAACTGGTTGCATAACACCTTCTGTTTGATCTCACAGCCATGCATTTAATGTAATTCCTCTAGCATATTTAAATATATTTCTTATCATTCTGAAGAATATTCTATTTCTGACTAATTTGTGACCAGTTAATATTTACTGTTTCTTGTGACAATATTGTCTTTCTTCTCTTCTGCTTTTGCAACCTCTATGCACTCGATGCAGTGACAAACTTAAGAGAGTTCAATAATCTTTCTACCTGTCTCACAAACTTAAAACACATTTACAGTTGAAGCTTAAATCTGTCATGGTACCAATAGTAAATGTAGGTATTGTAGATATGTGTTTGAAAGTGGACAGAACAGCCAGCTAAGAGGAAGTACGCCAGGCTATAAGAGCAAGGGCAGAAACATTAATGGATTGCTCTC
>WBNO01003039.1:0-24867 GCA_013400575.1 Peucedramus taeniatus | reverse complement strand
GAGTGGCGGGAGGGGGGGGGGGGGGGGGGGGGGGGGTGTAAATCTAGAAGCCAGCTAGCTCCAACCCCCGCCTCCCCTTGGCATGCTCCACGAGAAGCCGCTCCCTGCCCATGCCACTGGCGGGCAAGGGTGACAGTTTGGCTGAGCTCGGCAGAGTCCTGGCCGACCAATATGGCCGATGTCCATGAACCCATGTCGGAGATAGTGACGAAGGAAATGAGGGAAGGGCTCTCTTTTATGTGGGTTTCCAAGCTGCTTTTCTTTCCCACGCCGGGAATGGGGTGCACAGTGATCCGTGGCAGTTGCTGGGCAATGCAGCTGTGAGGGGAAGCTGCGCACCGATCCCGAGCAGTTGCAGCCGCGAGCGGTGAGCCGCGTGATCTGGAGTGGCTGCCACCGCCAGGAGCAGCATGGCACATGCAGGAGCGGTTGGTTCCAGGTGCGGCATGCCACAGTCCCAGAGAGACCACGGCGGAGCAGGCGCACGGGCTCTGGCAATCCAAATTGGCGCCACAGTGGGGAGAAGCCGCGTGCCAGCTGGAGCGAGCGCGGGAGGCAGTTTCTGCGTGCCACGCAGCGGGCTTGGACTCCGGCAATAGTGCAGGCGCAATATCGGCAGCGCTGCTCAGACCCAGAGCAGGGGGGCAGCTACAGGAGTGAGCCATGAGGGAAGAGCCAAAGGAGAACAAAGGAGAAACCGGACCTCTTAAGTGCGGGCTGCCCCCCCGCCCCGCAGGCAGCCTGCGGTAAATCAGGGCTATCTAGGAGGGGGAGGGGCTGGGAGGTGAAGTCAATAGGGAATGGAGCTGGGAATGTGCATGCCAATAAGTGAGGGGAAATATCGTAACTGACACAGAATGTTCTGGGTTATGGGTGTTAACCTGGTACAGACAGACAGTCTGCCAGGGGCTGAGTTACAGTTATGGACAGAGAAAAATTGAGAATTATTGGGAGCTGGCTTTCAGGAGAGACCATTAGGAGGAACTGAACAAGAGTCAACAGGAACAAACCATTGCAATATTTTGAACACACTTCCTAAACAGTTAAACCTTCTAACCCCACTGCTAAAACTGACTTTTATGAAACCCTTTTTCCTGCTCTTTTTGCCATTACAATCCATTCATTTTGTGTAATCTAAAATGAAATATATTAAGGATATGAATTGACACCCCAAAAGACTTTAATATACCAAATCCAAATCCAACTTTCACTAACAATTAATTACATAAACTAGAAATTTAGATTATACTGGTTCAACATCATATTTTATCCTTCCTTTCATTGAGAGACATGATAACAATGGTATTTATCTACCAGCATCCTTTGAAAACACCTGCAGGCAACAGAGCAGAAGGTAGGAAGGGCTTTAATTCTTGCTCATCTGTAGAGAAAAGCTGTTTACTTCACTTGCATTTATGTGAAGTAAAGTTAAACTTAACATTAGCTCAGGTTAGTCACGGGTAATTATGCTGTACATCTGCCCCCATGAATGTTTCTGAACTGTCATTCTCAAAATTTACTTGTTCTGGTGCTAGAGTAGGTGTTTTAAACTACAAGTTTACACAAAACCAGGCAGCATAAAGTCAGATAGTGGCCAGTCTAACATCTACATTTTATAATTAACAAAAGAATTCTTGATTTTCCTCTATACTGAAAGGCTAAAGTTTCCTCAAATTAATATTTTACTTAAAGCCAATACGCCTTGTCATGAAAACAAAAGTGTCCTGTTGTTTTTTCCATTTAAGAGTTATGAAAATATTGTTAAGATGCTATAGAGTCAAGAGAAAATATTATAGTTAAAACCTTCATTTATTATAATACATCTCTGTGATATTCTTCAAAAACACTGCCTCAATTTCAAAGTTCCCTTTTTGGATAATTTAACTGTCCTTTATGAGTTCTCACCAGTTTATTTTATATCGCTTTTTCTGATTGAAGCAGGTATACTCCCCTGAAGACAAATCTCTTAATTATTAAATTGCCTACAACTTTCTGAATGAAAATAAACACATAAATATATGACTATATATAAATTTCCTATGTGCCAACCAAGATTTTTCAAATTTATGAAGATTTGATAACAGAAAGAGTAAGGAAGAAAAGGTCAATTTTCTAATCAGGTGAAAAATGAAATTTGCTCTCCTGAGTGAATAACAGAATTTGTGCTACATGCAGTGAGAAAAGCCCTGAAAAATATAAAATGAAACTTAAGTATTTGGTTTAAATTGATAGTAAGGAAATTTTGTAAATAATTGTGGAAAAAATATATTATAAAATTTTAACATTTCTAAGATTTTTCTCATACAAATTTGTATATGAAAATATTGGAAGTCCATATGCCAAATTATCTCTGTATGACATTGTCCTACCCTATCTTTCTTATAAAGTGTATCTCATACTGTTTTCCTCTAAAAATCATGTTGTAAGGTGAGGTTCCTGTGACATGACTTGAATCTTTGTAGAACAATAGAATAAACCAAATGTTTTATACCAGTTACAATAAACAGTTTTTCTGTTTTTACACAGGATATATTCCTCTCTCCCCTTCATTTCCCTAAACTAGCAGCAGATACCTAAGCCATGCAGAGCCATCAGAGTTACCACATTCATCCTTTTGACAGTGCATTTGTAAGATGAAATCCTTTAATATTTCTGTTTTGAGGCTGTATTTTTAAATGGCCTGAAGAAGTGATTCATTGCATGAAAAGAGAAGTCAAGTTCAATGAGGAAATAACATATCTCAAAAGGAAGAGACAGATAGCCAAGTTACTAAAAAAAAAGAGGACAAGAGTGAGGGCAATTTGCATACATTTGTAATTGATAAACAAAAAAGATTCTTTTCTTTATTCTTGTCAAGTTGTGAATGAAGACATTCAGCTCCATAAGGATAAAGGAATTCCAACAAACTGGTCTCAACTGGAAAAATACTGTCACAATTCATTTAAAGAGTAGCAGCTTTTTCCAGTACATGTGTACCTAATATTTTTTACTGAAAAAGTTTTAAAGGATATTTGGATTAAATAGTTACAGTAAGTAACTAAAATCTGACCATTACACTTCTAGAAAAAATTGTGTGTTCTTATCCTCATAAAGCCCCATACATGGAGAGTTCCTTTAGTTATAATCCTCTGTAAGCACACCATCCTAAACCTAAAAATATAATGGTTAATATTTTATTGGTTTTAATAATTTCCTTTTATCACAATAAAAATTTTTGAAGCAATTAAATTATAACTGGTTGTTTTCAGTTTCTCAATATACATGGGAAATTTTTCTTAGTTTTCAGTATTATATTATTCCTAAATATTTATTCAATAAGATTTTATTATTTAAATATCACTATCTGTTTACCTATTTACTTCATTAAGACACAACTCAAGTGAAAATATTAAAGTCTGCTACAACCAGAAAAAAAAATTCTTTTTTTTAACTGTATTTGCCTGCATAAATAAATTCAAGTGAGAACACATTCAATCTTTTGTCATATACAGTAATGTTCTTGACAGTTGCTCAAACACCAATAGAGGTTCACAAACACCAAATGAATATTAGCAAAAATAAAAGCATGACTTTTCCATAAGTTTGTTGTTTTTAGGCTAATGATAGAGAAATAATGTTTGATGACTACCTTAGTATAGAATTGAGAATAGTGTTCATTCAAATTTTGCTTTTTCCTAGAGATATATAATGTGATTTCCTATATATTATTATCTGATTCTGTTTATTTTACAAACTGTTTATTTTACATTGTTTCTTAGTTTCAGTTCTATTTATTTATTATTTATCAGGTATATTACCTCAAATAGCACAGTCAGTTTCGCAGGTTAGGAGTAACAACATCTATGTACCACAATTTCATCCATTTTTTTTCATATTCTAATGACATTCACATTATTTCTTGTCTACCCATGTTGTTTACAAGCAAATAAGAGAAATTGGTGAAATGATTAAGTTTTTAAAGAAAATTGTGCTTTTGCTGTAGATAAAATTTTATTGACTAGGAAAAGGGAATAAAGCAAGAGTAATTATATTTAAGACTCTTTTATTAACAGTAATTTTAAATACGATTTAGAAGTATAGAAAATATATTAAAGAACTGTTAGTTCTTCAGTCTAAAAATCCTTTTAAATATCTTATTTATCTTAGCTGTACTTGACCAAAATTTTTGACAGAAGATACAATTTACACATATCTTCATAGCAGTTCACAATAGCTTTCCATAAATCTAGGCAAATAAACCCTTTTTACTCTCTAGGTATAAAAACAAGTGACTAAAGTTTGAGTTCCGAAATTTGAAATAAATAATGAATAAACTGCCTTCAAAATGTGAAACAGTAAGGATGATCTCTGTGGCTAAAAAAAGAAAGAAACAGCTGCAAAACATTCATAGTTTTCTTATGCAAAAGAGCCCCAAATGAAATAATTTCTTTTTTTTTTCATTGTTCAAGACAATGGAAGCAAACTGAAAATTCCCTTTCTCCATTTCATAAAACAGCACTAGCATGTGGAGAGAGAAAAAAACCCAAAAACAACCAACCACAAAAAACCCCAAAACAAACAAACAAAACAAACAACAATCAAACTGACAGTAAAGGACATTATCAACCGAGTGAACAGTGTGCCATTCTGTGTGAGCATGAAGCTTCAGGATAAAAAACACTTTTAAAGCAAGAACATTGCACCAGTTTATTGTGGTTGTAATTTCAACATAATTGAAGACGGAGTATAACAGATATGTATATCCAATAGAACATAAGTAAGAATTAAACCTCATATTGCTAGAGGGCCAAGAAAACAATGTCCAGGGTTTTTTCTTACTGAATTGAAAAGGGAAATCATTAAATCACTTGTAGTACATCTTCTGCTCTACTACTCATGCTCCACCATTCAATGCTTCAAGTTGGGAAGTTACAGCTTCTCTAAAGTTGCAACATACCCCAACACAATCTAGCAACACGTCTCAATAACCAGAAGTAAAAATGTGACATATTTAAAGGAGCTATGGAAATATTACAGGCAAAAAGTTCTCTCCTTGTAGACACCAGGCACGAGTATTACAGTATTTGTGTGCTATGTTAATAGCTATTTCCCTGAATACATACCTATTGTCAGAAGGCATTGTTAAACTAGCCCTGTGTGTTTGGTTATTTGAAATGACATATGTCTGAAGCCAGAAGGCTGTTCAGCAAGCAGTGCCCTGTCATATGATATGACATATGTGTGCACCCAGGCTATGGAGCCGCCACATTAATAAGGGCCTTTCTGATTTAACAGATGAGCTCTCTATTTATATGATACCTATAAAAGAACATTTTCTGCTTCTTTAAGCTTGCTTGTAATAGGGAAGCAACAAAAAACTGAAAGAGTAGAAAGTAAGCTCTTTCTCTTCTCTTGGAAGCCGCCTGCTTCCAAGAAAATGCATGTGATACTTAACATGTCTGAATTTAATTCAACAACTCTGTAATTATGGTTTCCTAAGAGATGCCATTTATATGGTACTCTGCCATTTTCTGAAGTGATGTAGTTAAAAAGTTAAGTGTCTTGCAGAAACTTCTGGTAATGCAGGAGCTGTGTGAGCTAATCTTATGCAATTCTATCACTCTCATGGAAATATATATCAGTGCTGTTAAAGTACTGCAGAGAATATTTGTTTAGCAAGCAATGACTGAAACAAAAGAGAACATTCTGGATTTAAATATGGGTACATTCTCCCATATTTTTTGAAACAAACTTATCCAAATGAGTAATTCTTAACAGTTAACAATGTAATTTAAACATAACAAAATCGTGCGGGAGCACTTATAAAGCCTATTAGGAGCACATATTCCAACAAGCATGTGCAGCTTTCAGCTGTAAAGTACTTAACACACCCATATACCAATCTCCTTACAAAACTATTTAGTCTTCACTTTACTAATTAATTATTCTGAAGGGAGTAGAAAAAGCATCTGTTGGTATGTTTACTGCTGGAAGGAAAGGGTTAAAAGTGGAAGAATGGTGAAGTGGATAGTAAATTTGCTCAAGTGACTTCACAGCTGGGAATGCTAAGAATACCAGGGTGTGAAAACTCCATTTATTATGCCTAGTGTTGTTCATCCTCTGTCTGTTTTGAGAAGTAGAATTCCTTTGTACAGGTATTACACTCTCACAGACATGCTTGATCCTCCTGCTGGGAGAGAAAGAGGTCATGAAAGCCCAGCCTTGTGCTAAACTGCATGTGCACAAAGCCCTTTGATTTATTGCATACCTCCACAGGTATGGGATCTGCATCGGTACAATTTTGGACACACAATCTGGAAACTGCTGCCTTTAATATCAAGAGGCATCATAGAGAAATCAAGGTGACATCAAAGTTCATTATTGTTACTTTTTTATTAAATATTTTTTTTAAATAAAAATTAATGAGATTTCCCGAGAAAGTCTTATATATATCAAATCACATGCATGGGTTAAGTAGTATCAGAAGAACATATCAGAGAAGAAGTAAAGGACAATTCAGCAGAGAATGGGAAAAGAAGAAATAAAAGGAGTATAAAACTAATGTTGATTGGTTTGAGATTTCTTGGTTTTTCCATTTTGCTATAATTTTTGATATATATTTTTTTCATGCTCACACTTAGAAAGTGCAAGTGGCCAAATTTTGGAGTCAAGTTTCAACAGCTATGGAAAATTTTACTTAACAAGACATTAAATCTTGAACATGCTGAAATTAAGATATTCATTGTACCATGTATATTATGAGTAGCCAAGACCTTTTCCAGGACAGATCCATTGATTTAAAATAAATTATTCAACACTTTAAATTGTTTCAGTTGATTAATTATTGTCACAGTTATAAGTGTTTGCTTCAACTACATTTGAATCTATTCAGTTCGGAGTCCAGCTATTGAATTTTCTTATATCTTTCAATAGTAAAGGGCACAGAACACTGGGACTGTTCAGGATGGAAAAGGAAGGGCTTATGAGGACCTTATTGATGTCTATAAATGCATGATGGGAAGGGATAAGGACAAGAGAGATGGACTCTTTTCATTGTATCTGGTGACAGGAGCATGGATGCAAGGAGTATGAACTGAAAAACATGAAATTCCATCTGAACAGTAAATACAAATTCATTACTGTGAGAGTGGTCAAACACTGAGAGAGACTATGGAGTCTCCATTCTTGGAGACACCCAAAATCCAACTAAATACTGTCTCTGGCAATCTCTGTAGCTGACTCTACTCAGGAGAGGAACATGTTGGACTAGATGACCTCCACAGGTCTCTTTCAACCTTAATGATTCTGTGATTTTATGTAATAGTTTAGGGGAAGCATTATAAAAATAATCATGGCTACATGGTTTATATGCCCCATAGCAGGAATTTCCTAGTCTTTGATTGCCTAGTGAGATGGCAGAAGAAGAGGAAAAGGAGGAAGCAGAGAGAGAAAAGATGAAAAAATGAAGAAAAGTATAAGTTAGGAAGGAACAAGGAAAAATACAAGAGAGGAGAGAAAATTACCAGAAGAAATCATATAGAAACTCCTAGCAAAAACCCTTTTAATTGTGCTGTGTGATGCTTAAACAAGAGAAGTGAGAGTAATCAGGAAAAGCAGGTTGGGAACTGAGTATTTTGGAAAAGACAACAGAAACTTTCAACACATACCCCTCAAGTCCCAGAACAGACTGCTATAGACCCTTATGCTTGTAGTTCCTGCAGAGATAATCCTCATTCTTCTTACTAACCGTGATTTGGTCTCCACATGAAGAAACACAGATGGCACCACATCCTGTCTTTAAAATTAAGGGCAGAATGTAAAGCTGACAACCATCTTCAGAGAAGAAAAGACCACCTTCCCTCTCTCCAAAGATATGCAGACAAGACAAATAAATAGGGAAGGATAATAAGAGGGATAATGGAAACTGATATAATCACTGACATTGTAAACATCCTTTTTCAGTACATTCTCATTTTTCAGCACCTCTGATTCACATAGTTTAAGAGTGAAAATTTTAAAATAAAAGAACAATAATTTCTGTGGTGTACCACTGACTGTATTTAGATTAAATCTGAGAATAAAGATATATAATTATCAACACAGGATAAAGGAGATCACAAGCTGTGGGTCCTCATTAAAAGTGAATGTCTGCCAGGTTTCTTCCTAATATGTTGTGGAAGGATATCAGCACCTTTCTAAAGTCTGCTTAGGAGGTAGGTAACACCTTTCATAGATTTTGAAATTCATTTGTTTGGTTAATGAGGCATGAAGAAAATTATTCATCCCTTATTTTCCCCTTCCCTTCCCTATTTTATCAGTGAATTTATCATTTAATTTGAAGCAAAAAAGATTTATTATGTATGTTATATTATGCTAAGTTCCTATTAAAACCTTACTGCTGTTTTCATGCAGATGAATAGCTATATTGTTGTTAACAGATATGTTAATCTAACCATGAGTTTCAAGGAGCCATAGTACAAGCCTCTTTCTGACAGAGGCCTACCTTACACAATGGCAAAGAAACTAATATGAATGCCTGAGTCAGTAAATAACTTGTGTCTTCTTATTTTTGAGTCAAATGTGTTTCCCAAGGGCAGTTTATTTATGCATATGCTAAATTTTTAATAGTAGCAAATATCCAAGGTTAGCTATAGATACCTGAATGTCATGACCAAATAAGCCACGGGACGTACCTTGAGTATAAATCTGCTGAACACTTTATTTGTAGTATCCTGATAACTACAAGATAAATGAAAAATGTAGGATGTTACATAATGATCAATTCACATTCATGTATTCACAGTAGCCTTCTTTTCTTTGTTTTTGTCTGGTTGGACTACATCATTAAACAGAGAAACAGAAGATATCAGGTTGAAGGCTGAGGTACATACCACAAAGGACAAAGCTCCAGTGTATTGTAAACATCTCAGTAAACAAAACCCTTGATGAAAAATTCTGGATATCACAGGCTGCAATGTTAAAAAAAACCAGACCCATAATAGAGTGGGTATTTCAACACAGCTTGAATATGTTCTGAATATTTTCTTTATATTATGCATGTTTTACTGTTTATGACAATATACTAAACCATAAACAATACAAAGAGAAAAAATAAACAAAAAAACCCAAATCCCTTTCTTGTTAATTTTTTAGGAAATATTTTAAAATTTGATTGCTCTATAATGACTTTGCTGGCATTTCTTTTATATTTTTCTGATTTCTTAATGGCAAACTGAAGACATGTAACGTGTTGATTAAAAAAAGAAAAATCCAAACCTACAATTTGTTGTTCATCAAACCAACAATTGTTGTTCATCAAGCAACCATACTCTGCTACATTCACATATGTCATAGTTAAATGTTAGAAGATGGTTTTATAGACATATAAATTAGAGGAAACTAATTTCAACAATCCAACAGATATAACACTGAAAGTTATTACCTAATGAGAACACGAGTAGGAATTTCTTAAATCGTGCCATATTCTATGTTACACTAGAGTCTTACTTTAAAGGTTACTTCCTAGCTAGAAAATACATAATTGCTCCATCTGCCAACCCTACAGCATTGCAGTACTGTCAAAGTACCATATGTGGAAAAGTCAGACTGTTGGTCTGTTTATATATATATCGTGTAGAACCTGTGAAATCAAATGGTAACATCTCTCAACAGATCTCAAAATACATAGTGAATGTTTGTTTTTCTTTTTTCTTTTAAATAAGTATAGGTGATACAGAATTGTTAGAATGAGTTAATCAATTTTATTATTGCATCCAGGAAGACAAGTTGATTCTGCTTACCACTACAGATCTGAGTTTTCTGAAGAGATACACACACTGGAGAAATGTAATTGCAAATTTATATTTTTAAAGCACCATGAGGTTTGGATAAAATTATCTACGCAAATACCATACCTTTTATTTCTATCTTGTAAACATCTGCATGCAAAATTTGAAATTTATGAAGTTAACAAAATAAATACAAACGAAAACTGTTTGTATGAGAAGGATGGACTGAATGGAAATGTTAACTTTCCTTGTTCTTTGGTCAGAAATAATGGATAAAGAGCCTTTGTGTTCATCTTTTTGTTGTCCTGAATGCATGCTTGTTACCAAGTGAGCAACACCAGCTCAAACACTGAGGTGTTTCAGGTATTGAATATGTTTGAGGTATTTCAATTTTTCTTTCTAGTTTCCATTAATTAGGGAGCTGGGTGGTACCCCACAAAAGGCTGGTTCCTCTATCATCAAAACTTTACACTATTTACACATTTTAACAAACCAAGGCTACAACACTCACTGCTCATTTGAGTCTGGACTCCATTTTGAGGAGGTGTTCTGTGACGGTGCTTGTGAACTCCTACCACCAGGATTACTTTCCCCCCAGTTACTGCTCGGTTCTGCTGACTGCATTTCTGGTGGCTATCATCCAGACTGCCTATTAATCGTGGGATTGTCTTCCCTTTTCCATAAAACAAAAGACTAGCCAAACATATAGTGATCACAGTGCAATTACTTAATCATAACTGTCCAGCTAAATCTACTGATTAACAACTAAAAAAAGACGTTTGCAAAGTTTGATTCAAAACTTGAGGGTCGCAACATCATTTTTAGTATGCAAGAGAATAGAAAGTAATAAGTGATTACTCTCTGAAAGCATGATATATTTCTCAGATTTTGCATCCAGCTTTACTGTAAACCAAGTTATTAGAACAAAGTGACATTTGCAAAAAGGAGATCTGTTTCCAGTCTTTACTCTGGGGGTGGAAGGAAAAAAAAATATTTGATAAAGTTTCCAGAACTTCTACTCTAAGTAGCTTCTTTTCTGTGATTACGGTGTCTTTCCTCAAATACAACCATTACAGAAACACAATGTCATTTATTGACAGCATGTAATGTTGCATTATAAGTTATAATTCAATAAAGGTATTCACTCTACACAAATATTACCTTCCTTTAAAAGAAGGCTTGTAACCTAAGGCAGCAAGTTAATACATATTTGCCCTGCTAATATATTTACAAGCCATTTCAACTACTTTGTTCATGCATGAGAGAGTCATCTGAATAATAACTTTGTTTAGAATGACATTATGAAAAATGCTCAGTTAGAATCAAAGCACTTTCAGAAGACATTGAAAATAGAATCAACTCTAAAATTTTACAAGACTGTCTCCAAAGCAGGAAAAAAAAAAAGGCAGGTGATTGTTTAAAGCTTCCTTTCTTCTGTGAATCCGTTCCTTTCAGTTGTCTTTACGAGCTGGTGTGGGTGGTGTGGGTAGCTATGAATGATAAGATTTTATATCAGTATGAATAAAAGCCCACCACTGCTCTGTAGTTCCTAGGCTCTGCCCAAAATGGACATTTGCAATCCATGCCAGTGGATAATTCCCTGGGTCCTTTGGTAAATCAGAGTAAGGACAAGAAAATTTGTGCTTGGTGTTAATTCCAGTGTGTAGTTTTTCTGATGAACACCTATTGCATTGGTATCACACTTGCTTAAGGACTTCAACTAAGAATGCACATATGACTACTATGTGGTGCTAAATCAAAAGATACATGAAATAAACAAGAAAGATGCATGAAATAAACAACAAGAGGAAACCTTTGATTTTTTACCATTCTTTTACATCTATTCTAATAACCCTGCTATTAGAGAAGAAATTCTGCATTACAAACTGACTGAGGAAGTATTTGTGAAACAATTTTATGGATTTACTTTTCATATTTTCCATAAAAGGTATCTACGCTAATGCACACATGCCTACACATATAGAGAGGAACAATCTTAATTCTTTGACAGTATAGGGAAAATGTTTCCACTCTCCAGTTATCAGAGAGTATTTTCCTGCTTCTTTTTTTTTTACTTCTGCATCTGTCCATTTTCCCTGTAGCGCAGACCAACAGAATCTTCATAGCTATTAGAATTGAGAGTGATTTGTGCTGTATTCTTATGAAAAATAAGCAAGCATTTTCAGAACATTCATGGTGTTAATGGTGTATCACAGTCTGTGGGAACATAATAAAACAGACTTTGCCCTAGAAAGATCTACCATAGAGGTTTCCCCGCACAGGCTGATAGAGAGGACTCAACCCATGATAATTAGATTGGCACTACTGCCAATCTACATTAGATTGCTTCCCTCACTGGCAAGTTGACCCTGCCCACCCCAACTGTTCACCCCTCATCCCCCCTACAGGTTGTTGCCCTTGCCCTGCCCTTTGCCCACCCCTGTGCCCTCAGGTCATTGGCCATTGGCCCCATAATCAAGCCTGTGCAGGCCACATGGTTTTGTCTTTTGTCTCTGGTCCCTTTGGTGTCATGGATGCAATAAACCCTCGCTGGAATGCATCATGCAAAGATCCTTCCTGTCTTTCCTCCGCTGAGCTGTCTGAGGCATGTGTGTGTGCATGGACTTGAAATGACTGTTCCCATGGCCTTGCTCCGAGCAGCTTCTGAAAGAGATGTTTCAAGGGAGGTTGCAGCATTTCTACCATCCTGCCACGTGGCAACAATGGTCTATTTTCTGTTCCAGGCACTATTTACCAAAGGGCAGAAAGACTGATTTTCTTATTTTTTCTTTCCCCAGGCCTATTGTTTTTTTCTCCCCAAAGACAATCATGATTTGTTATCAGTCTTGGCCTAGAAACATTTAAGCTTAATCACATGAAGGGAATCTGCTCCATTCTCTCAACCATTTTGTGATCAACACCATAATTCCTTAGCAGGATAACCAACAGGAATGTATTTTTCTATGTACAACTAGTAATACATCTCCCATAGAAAATACGTTGTTTAGAACAAAGATTTTATTCTGAAGTCAGAAAAGACAAACAGGAACCTCTGAGTAATACTTTGGAAGTGACATAGTATGACTGTAGAAATAGAAAAGAAAGCATCAGAAATTCAAGCATTTTGCTTTATACAATTTTCATGCAAATATACAGTGAGATAAACAGAGAGAGTTATATCACTATGAAGACCATTATTTCCCTCAAATAATACAAAGATCTGTCAGTTTAATAAAACAAAAAATAGAATAGAGATTTGGATGATATCAAAAAAGTCCTTTTTTATCACCTTCTCTTAATTTCTACTGGGTAAAATATTACAAGCTTCTTTGATTTTTTTATTTCTCTAAAATTAAAACACCTAGCACCTTTTCCCTCTCTGGTGACAACACTTCATTTTCTTTGGGATGTGACTTTTTCTATTCTCATCTCTCCTGACACCTCTTCCTTCCAATCTAGATTTGGATAAATTATCAAAAGGAGAAATAGAAAAACAATTGCATGGAGTAAAACTTGGGGAATACAATGAAGAGACAGCTACTGCTGCTGACTCTAACAAGATGAACATAAGCAAAACATTAAATACTCATAAAATATAGCTAAAATCAAGCATTTCTCCCACATACAAAGAGGAAGCTTACCAAATCAAGATCTGAAACATCACAGTGGCAGGAACTACTACAAACTTGTTCCTCAGCTTGCACAGCCAGGATGATCCAGACTGCTAGCCAGAATTTACACATGGTTCATCTGCCTGGCTAAGCTCATATCCTTCCTGAGTAGTTGTGCTGTGTTTCTCCAGAACAAAGCTTTTTTACTGTCAGGTCTCATAAGTGCCTCAGCAGCTAAACTTTCTGTGAGTATAAATTCCTTCCTCCTTCTGCTGTTTGAACTTTCAGGCAAATTCTTCTAGGGAAGAGAAAAGTAATTAGAGAACTTTACTAGTTGTATCTCTGCTACATTTTTCTGTTAGGTAAGTCCTTGAGGACAGAACAGGGAGATTTTTCATTTGATTCCTTGTTTTACAAGGACAATGTGCGAAAAAAGAAACAGGCAGAACGTATTTCTGTTTTCCCAATCTTCTCAAATTTTCCATGGGGCAACAAGAAAGAAAACAATCAGGCCCACAGACACTGGGCTGTTTCCGAACTATGAAGGAAGCTGTCTCCCTGTCTCTCTGAAAATGTGTCCAAATCCTACCTGTTCCTTTGGTTTGCCCCCTACGTAAATTTTCCATGCTATCCAGAAATAAGATCAATAATTAGGTCTCTCGTTTTTCTTTGCTTTTCAGAGAAAGAGAGGGAAGAAGCAGCCCTCAGAAGTAGAGCAGAGATCAGCTTTAGATTTCTGCAAAACTTTTAGTGATCGAAATAGATTCCTAGCATGGAACAAATTTATCACCTCATGCCTCTAAGTATGCCACAGATGTGATCCTGCACTAGGCACCAGGACCCTCTCCTCCTTGAACCAAATCTCAGATACAACCCTCCCTCCTCAGGCAATCCAAAAGAAGGCATGGCAGAGTCAGAAACCATTTATTCTTTGGAATAGATTGAGGAAGGATAATTCTCATACTTCCCCTGTCAGCCAAATTTATTTTATTACTGTAGTGGCAGGGCCATTAAATACATTTTAACCCATTAAGATAAGACATCAGCATCCAGAAGAACACCTTTATTACTTTTATTGTCTAGTGACTGCAGACTGCATTACAAACTTGCAGGGAAAAGTTGCCATACCAAATGGAACTTTTCAGGTTTTGACTTACACTTTCCCCTTATTCTCCTACTAAACACAGGGCAATATTTCTTCCATAAATAAAGTAAACCTAAATAATTGAAAGAAGACCTGCTTTTCAGAACAAGGTTTCCTCAAGGCTATCTTCTAAATTTTGTGTGGCATGAAGAACATTTCTCCTGTATTTTCAAGTCAAAATATTTTCCCTAAAAAATCTTTCAATAAAAATTAACTTTTTGAAAAACAGTATTATTTAAAGACAAAGTAAGGCTAAAGAAACTTATTGCTAACCAATAAAAAGGGAGAACAGTGAGACCAACTGCAGGTAAGTGAAAAATGGCTAGTTCAACCTTGTACTTATGTTCTCAAATTTAATTTTAATTACTTTCCCTCCTCTTCTCTGAAAAAACAATTTTAGCATTTGGGAACTTCTAATGAAGTCTTAATAATGGAAGAGTTTGTTAATCTTTCTTCAGAGGAAGTAAGTACATAAAGGAGTTAGTTTAATATGTGGTTTACCATATCATCTAGTATTCCCTCCCACCAAGATTTTATTACACAATGTCATCATGAAATCAAAAACATAAATGAGTAAGGAAATACTAGAATATGGATTGTCTGCAAGGCAATAATACCCATGTGTGTGTCATTATGATAATTCTTCAGATATATAAAGTACAATGTAATTACACTGTACTTTATTTCATATTATTTTATGTAATTCTTGTAGAGGAAGGACTGTACTTGGTTAATGATCAGATAGTTCCATTCAGCTCCATTCTTGTGTGAAGGATCAGTTACTGCACAGTATTCAACCCCTGTTCTGAGGCTCTAACAAACACAGAATTGCTAGTTTTTTCATTAATTTTTCTACAAGGATCATCCATATAAGAGAAGTGCTTTTAAAAACTAAAATTTTTAATGTCATTGTTTTTTGTGAGTTAGGAAGGTTATATAGACAAGGGACCAAGACTATAAAATCAAATAATTTGCTATATTCACATAGTAAATGTAAGATATGCAGAACCTAACTTTCCAAATTGGCTTGCATTTTCTCGATTCATGTATTTAAAATGCATTGAATTCTCTTGTATTTATCAGTTCCTCCAAAATGAGCAATTAGAAAATTAGTAATGCACAGCTAAAAATTTACTTTGTTTTACTGAATATCACAGACTCTTTGACAGTGGTGTAGACAGACATAGAAGATCGTTGGATCAGTAATGAACAATTTAACTAGGCAGTCTTCTTTTTCTGTGCTTGCCACTGTAAGAGGCTAAGTTATGCACCTGAGTTCCTTCTAAAGTCTGAAATAAGCAGGAGCTATAAGACTGTGCCACTAAGGATTGCTTTGCTCTCATCTGAGCCTTGGAAAAATTGCTTTCCTGGTATCACTGGCTGGGAATAGGAGCTTGGGCTGATGGGCAGCTAAAATCCTCTTTATACCCCAGAATACTTGTTGTTAGGGATGGCAAAGTTGTTCCTGAAACATGAGAAAATCTGAATTTATTTAAAACAAAATTTTCAATTCCTTTTTCTGTTGTGTATCTACCATGATCCAAATATTGCCTATAAATATATATCTAATATATATTTATAATATAATATATACATACCCAATAAACATGTCACAGTGAGTTTCCAAATAATGGAAATCACAGAGCAAGCAATGTTAAAGTCTAAATGGATGTCCAACTTAAGGTAAAAGGCTAGTACAAAACAAAGCAAGGGTGAAATGTCATATGGCTTGGAATTTTGCTTTTATCTGTTTTATAATGCTTCTTTGAAGATGGAATAAAGATGAAGCTTGACACCAAATTCATTTTAAAGGGATTCACATAGAGAAAATGAGATATCAGACTCTGTGAATTCCAGTGATTATATTAAATACAATTTATTTAAAGGGTAAACAAAAATTTATGAATATTTCCTGTAAATTTCATTCTAATAGAAAATGATATTAAATTAAATATTTGAAGAATTTTTGTTTCCAGCTGAACAAATATTTTTTCCTCAATTTGAAACTGAACTGAAACAATAATTTTGAGGCATATATTGAAACTTGTCAGCAAACAAAAGATAAGATTATTTTCTTTTTAATTTTTTTTTACATATTCAGAATACATATTCTACAAAAATGTTATTTGCTCTGTTAAGGATTTATTGAACACATGGATCATTTGCTGCTGTTAAGGACTTCAGGACAGCAACAAATAGCAGACCCTTCCCATGTCTTGTTTTACTATCTTTACTTTGAAACATGAATCAACACCTGCAGTCCACACATGCTTCAGCATAATGACTCTGTTGTTCATTGTTCTGTTGATTGGAGCATGAACCTCTTTAGAAAATTAAATTTTGTATCCATCTGATACCAGCACTTGCTAAATAGTTACACACCACAACAGATCCAAAAAGGAGGGTGCTGTCCATATTTTTCAGGTTTGTATCTCCACAGTAATCTCTCTGTTACTCCATTGGTGATCTTTCCATGTGCATATTTATAGGTGCTGATATATCCCTCTCTATGTTACATACAGAATTAGTAGAAGGAGAATAGAAAGTATTTCTCATTAGTCCCATAACATCAGCTGCACTGAGGAAATTCTTACTGCCAGGGAAGCACAGCACTGCAGTCTCTCCCCACCTTCTTATCTGCATATGACAGTGCTAGGGTATTTGGAAAGAAATTGAAATGACATGCTAGAAATGCAAATTATGTGTAAGCTCTTACATGGCCACAAAAATGTGAGATTAAATCCTTTCACCAGCTGTTCCACACTGTCAGATGACCCTTCCTATTATAAAATGTGGTCTTTTTGAAATTTGTTGAAGTGGTGCTGGATGAACCAAATCAATTTCATCTGTAAGAGCTAAAAATATGTTGGTATGGTTCTCTGATTTATACAGACCATTATTCTGATCATGCCTTCTCCGATAGGAACTATCAAGGTAAAACTGCAAAAAAAATCATCCTGTATTCATAACAAAACAGGGTACATTTTCTCCACTGAAAGTTAAAGGAAAGCTGAGCATTAAAAACAAGCAAAAAGCAGTGTATTATTTACTTCTGAGAGAATGCTTTAAATATTTGTATTTCAATATATTTTAGTAAAATTTCCACTAGCAAATTTACAAAAAGAGAGAAAGGCTGCTGGACAATTACCATTTTTGCCATTACTGTGATGTTTCCCTTTTACTGCTTTAGTGATTGATATAGAAGAATGCACTCACAGTCTACAAATTTTTATTCATATGTTGCTATGAGAGGAAAAGATAGACTATGACAGGCAAATGACTTTTTATTACAGGTCCTGAAGTGCACAAAATCCAGTCTTAGTTCCTAATGTGGTGACATGAAATGACCTCCATCTAGTTGCTCCTACTCATCTTTTCCTATATATCTTTGAAGAACAGTGCAAGCATATTTAACGTTACTCAGACCTTTACCATGTAGGATACTCTTCTCATCTAGATTGGATGTATCAGTTAATGTACTGGAGGCCCTCTGTAGCAATCACATCCATAAACACACAGGAGTCTGAAGAAAATAATTATTCTGAGAGAACTAAGGCAAAACTTGAAGTCAAGAAAATTATTTGTTTTTTGCATTGTGAAAAGAAAAAGTACTGGTCTTTCAGAATCTTAGCCTGAAAGTAAAAAAAAACTCCGATATCCCATCAGATAAAAATAAAATATATTTGTAATAGATGGTGTGGACTAATTCATGCTCCTATGAAATATAAGAATAATGGTGAAATAAATAATGTTCATAAACGAGTTGTGCATGTATGAAAAATCTCTAAAAGTTTAAACCCCACATGCAGAGGAGGGGG
The DNA here is from genome assembly GCA_013400575.1 of Peucedramus taeniatus. Classification (NCBI taxonomy): domain Eukaryota; kingdom Metazoa; phylum Chordata; class Aves; order Passeriformes; family Fringillidae; genus Peucedramus; species Peucedramus taeniatus. The sequence continues at coordinate 6,527 of WBNO01003039.1, read as the reverse complement.
AAGGCTGATTCACAGGATTGCAAAACCAGGAGCGGCAGCGAAGGAGAGTTTGATTAACAAACCAAAAGACGTGGCTCCAATGGAGATGAACCTCTTCCTGGGACTGATTGGGGAACACCCAGGTGATGATTGGCTGACAAGCGCCCACGATTGAGATGACCAGGGTCGTTAGCCCCTCACATCCGAATACCAGATTCCCATAAATTGGCATCTGATCTCATCACTGCCCGGAAACGTCGTTGTCCAAGTCCAGCACAGAGAAAGGAGACCTCATGAATATGTGAAGCAACAAAGGAATAGGAGAACCTCTGCCTCAGGCGGAAAAAACTGTATAAAAACCAACCGGATGGAAATGGCATGTGTGAACAGAGGGGGTTCTGACGCGATAGAGTTTGGACCATAGTTCACCCAGTGCCAATCCTGGGCTCAGTGCTGTCCTTTTAATTATGGCTATCCAAATTGTATTTTGATCGTGAAATAAAATTTTGATTTTATTACTATTATTATTATTATTAAATTGGCTGAATCACTAATTTACCTATAACATATTCAATACAATGAGCAAGTGCATAACTTAAGGCAGAAGGAACAGAATCTAACATAACTCTCGATTTGTGCTGAACTATTAAAAAAATACATGGCACTACATTTCAGAACTTTTGTTTTCATAAATAAACATTTATTTCACAAATTTCACAAATAAACCATGGTAGTTTTGAGGTGGGTTTTTTTTTGCTTCAGTGTTTCAGTTTGGCTTTTTTTTGGTTTGTTTTTTTTTTTTAATTTATAGTAAGTTCTTGCTTAGGTCATTAGTTGACATTAGTTCTTGCTTGACATTATTCTGCATATTTGTAAAAACTATTTCATAGTTCACTTAATAGGAGAAATTTTAAAATCCATTAAAATCCATTAAACTGTACTGAGTGTCAGATGAAGACTTTAAAGTGCTTGAAAAGTCTCTTGATTTAGAGCTGGGATTTTCAATACTGTAAGTGAATTAGAAGCACATGATTTCATTAATGTATTTTTAAAATTCTGTGTAAGTTTCTGCTCCTTATGAAAAATGACATTAAAATTTTCCAAACTTACAGAACTTACAAAACTTACTGGTCCAGAGTGGCTTGCACAAAGTCAGTCACTATCAGATTGTGAAATATCTTGCATCTTATTACAGGCAAAAGGCAGAAAAGCACATGAGTGAGCCTAAGAATGTATTGTTAATTAAAAAACCAAAAAAAGTAAGTCTAATAGACCCAAACTGTTAATTACAACAAACAAGCTTTGTTAATATAACAGTTAAAAATGGGATGGCAAGAAACTCCTCACTGTCCTACTGTTGCCCTCTTCCTTGTTAGTGCTTACCCCTTGGCCATTCCTCTTGGTGTGCAGATGGACAGTTTCATTGTCCCTTGGGAGAAGAGGAGGATTACAAGCTTTCATCCTCAGGGCTTCAATGAGAGGACTCTGATGCTCATGAAGGGGGTCCTATCCATGTCAGTTTTAGGCCCATTTAAGTTTATTTTCATAAGTTTCCTCTGCACAGCCTATATCCCTGTCAGTATCCCACATCCCTACTGTGCCCTGGAGAGGTAAGAGCCACGCACCTGCAGGAAGCCAAGTCAGCCAGAAACATCTGGACCTGAACTGGGACAAGGACAGCCCCACAGAGTACAGACCTGCTTCCCAAAAACACCTTGGGACTGGAGGGCTTCTGTAAATAGTGTCAAAAGTCACATTTACTTGGTTACACATCTAGGACAAGAATGAAGAAATGTCAGATTAACTTGGTCAAAGTTTCAAAATAAAATGTGACAAAAGGTTGTGCTTCACAATGGGATACGTGGCTACAAAAAAATTAATAAGGATTCTATAATTGTTTAGCTCCATGATTCAAATTCATGAGAATAAAAGTAAACTATTTAGCCTAGAAGAAAAAGGCACCATTTGGAAATCAGAAATTTGATGAACTATAAACTAATGGAAGCCAAGACAACATCTGTATATTTGCACTCTGTGCTACTGTTCTCTTACTCTGAACTAGACATTTGCTATAGACAACATCTTCAAAAACAAGGATGTTGGTTTAGCAAAACATGGATCTGACCCATACCATTCTGTTTAATCTTACAATCCAAAATATGTTTTTTAATAAAAATGCTATTATTGTCATAAGCCTCATTAAAAAAATTGGAAATGCCAAGAAAGTGCCTTATAGGCACTCTTCATGGTCTTTACCTTTGCATGTCTGGATTTACAGAATTCTGTAAAAGTAAAATATTTTTTCCCAATATGTGAGTGTCTAGGCTAATACAGTGGTGAAATAACTAATGAGACAAAACCATTGGAAGTAGTATGATGTTTAACTATGTGGTCTATAATAAGTTTAATAGAACATAGGAATTCTGAGAAAAATGAATCACACATCCTACTCACCCTAGCTTTCTACATTAAATTTTGATTGACTGATGGAGAAGAACAATCAGCTCCATATACTTAAAAGGATGATGACAAAACACAAAAACTTGTCTATATTTACACCACTGGAATCAATAATATCACACTGCTGAGAAATCAGTGCAAGTAAGACTAAAGTTGAGACAAATACTTAAATGTTACTCTCAGTCTCCAAAGGGAAATTTTTGTTAGATTAACTCTATTCCCATTGCAGAATATGCAGCTTGTGTGCATATTAATTGGTCTATAATATTTCAGACTTATGAAGACTTCCACTTGTCCTGGACTTGAGAGAAAAAGACAAGATAAAAGGATTGTGGTTTAATTAGGTTTCAGTGTATTAATTCATCTGAGAGCTGTCTGGCAATAACTCACACGGTGCAGGTCATGGTTCATTTTTGTTTCTATCTGGTCAAGAGGTTCTCACGAATTGCCTTTGTTCACCTGCCCACCATTTAAGTACTTTTCATATGAGGACCTGTCATCACAAGGCACTTCCAGAGAGCTAGTCTTTTACCTATCAGTCCAATAAGTTTTCATGTTAGCAGTTTCCCCAATAACAAAGGGAAAATATATATATTCAGTTTCTAATAAGAAAACATTCCCATTAGTCCTGGGAAAATTAAGGTAAAAGTTGTGCTATTTCAGCACAAAGAGATTTTGCTTTTACCCTGCAATTTATGCACCGTTTGGATTGTCAATGTCCTCTCCCCACCCCCCAAATTAATTGCTTCCCATCTGAACACCTGTTACAGCATTTCAGAGCACCTAAATCTGAGAGAATAATTTCTATTGCCCTTAAATCCTTTTGTCCTATGGTGATTACAGGCCTGTTAAGCAATATGTCCAAAGCAGGGCATGCACGAAATGGATGCACTAAATGAGATACAAGTAATATTTGCTATCTTGTATCCACTGAAAAGTGCACAATTGGTGATGGTGTGCTAACATTTTACAGCCCTTTAACACCAAAAATATAATTTTCAAACATAGCTGAGACATAACTGCAAAGAGGCCAACAGAGACTTCATGGCGCAGCTACACAAATAGGATGAAGAAAAAACATGCAAGACATGAAATCTGCAGGCAGGAAAGATAGCTTGGAAAACAGAGTTCTGCAGAACAAGGAGGAAGGGACTATGGTAGAATTAGAACAACCCTGCAAGAGAAGCAGGAAAGACACCAGAATCCTATAATCAGAAAAGTCTAGTTTGGAAGGACCCTCTGAAGACCATCTGATCCAACTTCCTGTTGAAAATAGAGCCTTAGATTAGTTTATCTGAGGACCAATCAAGATAAATATTTACAATGAGAAAGATCCCATTAAGTTTCTGAGCAACCACTGTTTAACTCTTCCCACAGTAAAGAGGTTTTTTTCTTATATTCAGAGATATTTTCCCTGAAACAGCTTGTGAACATATCCTCTTGTCCTGTCACCTCATTTTGTGAAAGGAACACATCCATCTTCTCTATTTTGATTAGGTACTGGACGGATACGATAACTCACAACACATATACATTTCTCCTTTCTAGGCTGAACAAATCTAATTCCTTTGACCTTCCTTCATATTTAAGATTTTCCAACTGTCCTGTCTTTCTGATGTTGCCCCTAGTGGCTCCTGAGCCCCCTCCAATTTTTTAATGCCTTCTGAACTCTGGGGGCTACAACCACAATATCCCAGCTGTACAAAAAATTTGCTTTCACAGCCATAAAGGTGCTTTTATAGTGCATATTCCTGTAAACCAGGATTCCCAGGTCTTCTCCAGCTGCACCATGGTTTGGGTTCTTCCATCTTAAACTCCTTGCTGACCTAATCTCCCAGAGTGCTTAGGTCTCTTTGAATGGTGGACCCTCCTCCTAGTGGATCTATATTATCTCCCCATTTGCTGTCATCCACATAGCTGACATAATTGGGGTTCTTTCAACCCTGTCATCCAGATCCTTTATAGAGATATTAGATAGTATCAAGCTTCTAAGGAACTTCATCCATTACTTCCTGCTAGTCCCTCAAAGATTCAATTGAACCAGAAGAATACTGAAGAATAAGGGAACCTCAACAAGTATTGACTACAAAATTGAGTTGTCAGAGGCAGATTAAAATCACCCACTGTGTTCCCTAGGGCTTCATATTGGGGCCAATTCTGCTTAACACTTTTAGCAATGATCTGATTGAGAGTGTCAAGGGCACCCTCTGTCAGTTTGCAGATGACACCTACTTGGATGGGAGTGTTGATCTGCTAAAGGATAAGAAGGTTCTGCAGAGCAATGTGGACAGGCTGGATCAATGGGATGAGACCATTAATAAGAGGTTTAACAAGGCCAAGTGCTGAGTTCGTACTTGGATCACAACAACCTCATGCAATGTTACAGACTTGGGGGAGAGTGGCTGGAAAGCTGCCCAGCAGAAAAGGATCTGATGTGTTGGTCAAAAGCCAGCTGAATATGACCCAGTGCGTGCCCAGGTAGACAAGGAGGCCACAGTAATCAGAATTACTGTGGCCAGAAGGGCTAGGGCAGTAATTATCTACTTGTCCTCAGCACTGGTGAAGACTCACCTCAAACACTGGTGAAGGGTCTGTAGTACAAGTCTCCTGAAGAGATGGGGTTGTTTAGCCCAAAGAAAAGGAGGTTTGGGGGAGACCTTATCACTCTCTACAGCTACCTGAGGGGAGGCTGTAGCGAGGCAAGTGTCAGTAACAAGTATTTGGAAGAAGTTGCCTCAAGCTGAAGAAGAGTAGGTTTATATTAGATATTGGGAAAAAAAGTCTTCACAGGCAGGGTTGTCAAGCATTGGAACAGGCTGCCCAGGAAAGTTGTTGTGTCACCATCCCTGTAGGCATTTTAAAGATGTTTAGATGTGAGATTAGGGACATGGTCCAGTAGTGGACTTGATCATGCTGCATTAATGGTTGACTCAGTGATTTTAGACATCTCTTCTAACCAAAATGATTCTATGGTTTTTTTTTTTTTGTGAATGGGGCTGGTACAGCAATGATGGAAAAGAAATAAGGGCAAAAATAGAAGGAGGTCTATTTAGATTCTGACTTCTCTTATCAACAAACTGTCAAGCTTCATCACCTTAACCTTGGGCAGTGAAGGGCCACAGCCATCAGTTCTAACTATACTTCCAATGTTTCATGGTATTATATGTCAGCAAGTTTATATACATCAATTGTTTTGTAGATGTAGTGATAATGATTGATAGCCACTTGGTATTGTACCAAATTCAGTAAAGGGTAGCTTTGAAGTCTGAAGTTATCCTGATTTATTGGTCTTTAACACTTCTGTCACAACAGTATCTAATTTTCTCCCAGATATGCAGATCTATGTATTCAGTTGCAACAATCATCAAACACAACTGTACAGTGTAGTTATACTGGGATGGAACTGAAAAATGCAGACCTTTTTAGCAGAATAATTTCCAAATAGATCAAGAAGCAGTGTCATTTTTCTGCTTAATTGCAATAGGGACAGAAATGCTATATTATTTGCAGACATATAGTGTCCCTGAGGCAATTCTTATATTATTCCCAGACAATTCACAACCATTCAACATTGTTTCTGTCACAGATTTTCCTCATCAATGAGATCCAAACTTAAGTTCATTGAAGTTTGGTCTACCATGTCTATGGACCCATTCCCTACAGGAAAGCTCTTTTTAGATCTTCATCTGTTCGGCCTTGTAACTCATCATTTTAACTGTGCTTAGTCAGAAGTATGTCACCATTTAAGTACGGGTAAAATGCAAACAAGTCTATATGTTCATCTATTCCTGCAGTCCTACTCATGTTCATAACATGGAAGGAAAAGGCAACCAAATAAACATAAGAATTTTAATTATATAAAATATTTCTTTCAAAAAGTTGAGCAGAAATTTCCCTGCACTTTATGAATGTGGATGTTAATGTCCCTAGATGCTGCTGTTTGTAATGCTATTTTAGGGTGTACTGGGTTGTAATTAAACTGAGTGTGAACAAATAAGATCCTACTTCACCAAGATACCTTCAAAAGTAAATGCTTGCTTTGACTCTTATTTCAATTTTAATTTCATTTCCCTTCCCTTCCCTTCCCT